>BMAO01024748.1:0-68701 GCA_019973975.1 Trichonephila clavata
ATCTGGTTAACTATATCTTACATATAAAAAATTTAGTACATCATTACGACAAACCTTTTTTTTTATAAATTGAGAGAGAAATATTTTCATTAGAAAATTATTTCGTTTAATTTTTTACTTATTTATTTAAAAAAAACTCATTTATTAGTATTTTTTTATCAAACAATTTTTATAAAGAATTATATTTTTTTAAAGATTCAACCAAATAATTAAAGCTAATCCTTTATTAAACAAGTAAATAAAAAATATTTAAATTAATATATCTTTTAAAAAATTATACCGAAGAATAAAGATTTATAAAAAGCTTTTTCTGAATAATTATTTAGGAATAATCATTTGGGCAATGAAATCGATCAGACGCCTGGAAGAAATTCCTCGAAAAAATTACTAGTAATCAGTAGAATGGTCATCGAGGCACACTTGATCTTTGACGAGGTCTTAAATCCCTACCTTTGAGGCTGTTGTTGGACATTAATGATCTAATTTGCCATATTTAATTGGGTAATTTCTAGATAAAAAAAAAGAGTTTATAAAATTAAAAGTTAAAAATTTAAAAGTTAAAATTACGATCTTAGTATAAAGAAAATAAAATTGCTGGAGCTGAATTTTTGTATGCTTTGAAGTGTAAGAAGCAGTGAATCTATGTTGACCGAGGCTAACTCCGTTGCCGGAGGCTAGTGTACGGCCAATTGCAAGGGATATTTTGGAAGGAGAAAATATTATCCACATTTTTTTATGCATTTTATGCATTTTTAATGTTGATACAGAATTAATTTAGGAAGATAAATACTCCAAGGTCGTATTTGAAGAACTCCAGATATATTGTTTCGCAACATAAAACCTTGAAATATATTTGACACCAGCAGAAAAAATATTTTATTTCCACTTTTCCCCTCGATCACTTTGCATATGAAAAAGAACTCGAATAAAATCTCGGTCCTTGTGAAAAAAGAAAAATATATCAACTCCAAATTCCAAACGATTATCTGAAATACTTATATATATAAAAAAAGAAAGTATATGGTTTGGGTGTAAATTTTTTATTTGGTAAGATTGTTTCCTGCTTTCCATTTCCTGTGTCATTTATTCACACAGTGTCAGGAGTTTGCGGGGGAAAAACAACAACGGGGCGACGTATTAACAATTTATTGAAAATAGGCGATCTAGAATATATGTTGAATTTAAAATCTTTTAGAGATCATATAAATCTAGACTTTTAGTAAGCGAAATTATATTTATCGCAACATACGAAAGGGAGCTAATATAAACGAAATCGAACTGTTGCGTGCGCATGCTTTGTATTTTTTTTTAACATTTATAAACCCAGTGCACCACAACATGCAAACACGGGGAAACAACACAGACAGAAGAAATGATTACAACACAAACACCCATGCCTTCTCCAGGATTCGAACCCAGTTCCTACGGCACCGCAGTCAGCTTCACTGACCACTATACCGGATGGGCGCATGCTTTGTATTTATGAGTTATGTTAGGTGGTGTTAGTTGGGGTCTTTCGCGACCGTTAATGAGTTGGCGTATGTCTGAGTTGAGTGGATTGAATGTGCTGCTGTGTTGTGTGCATTCATGTTTCAACCTTTTGGAGATTAGTGAGATGCACAGCTACAAAGAACAAAAACGGTGTCTGAAATGTTCCTTTCTCTCGGGAAAACTATAGCCAAGACCGTTGGAATGCTTCAAGGAACCTTAAGTGAGTGAGTAAGTAAGTGAATATTAACGTCGCACTCGTAATTTTGAACCATGGTCAAGTGACGAGAACAATACCTGAGATGGCCCCCTCTTTTTCTAAATACCACACCACACCAAAGGGAAAACGTTTGAACTCTCGACAGATTTAACGTGCATCGCTCCCCTATATGGTGGGTCTTCAGTAGAACTAGGGTCGAACTCATGACATGCCGACCAAGAGTTCAGGACCATACCAATAGGCTACCGCGGTTAAATGAAAAGCGTAGAATATATAAAAATCTCTACTTATTAGATTAACCTTTTTTCATTTAGAAAATCCATGTTCGTTGACATAGAAATATGGAAATTTCAGGTATATAATGCATAAACACTAAAACATGAAGTGAAGTAAAGTTCTCTACATGCAGATTTTAAATAAATTAAAAAGACAAACATTGGAATTTGAATCAGATTCTTTCTGAACGGGGGCAAAACAAAAGAAAAATAAATAAGCGATAAATTAGAACTTTATGATTTTGTTTAGGTTATTGTTGGTTTTGTTCTCATTTGTATTTCTTGTTAAAAACTCTAGATGTTTTCTTGTTTTATATTTCAGTTCTTTATCTTTCTTCTGTTTTAAAAGAAAAAAAAACATCTAAATTTCTCTCTTCACTGAATTTGTGTGGCCGTGGTTGCTCGTGGTTATGGTCACGAACTCGTGGCCAGCGTGCCATTGTTTCGTGCCAGCAGAAAACTGAAGTCCCGCCGTGTAGAGGTGGCTGATGCCCTTTCAATCTACCGAGGTTAAATGTCCTTCCACTGCCTGTTGTGTGGAATTTAGGAGGGTTCCGGCTCAGATGTAATCTCCTATCTTGACCGAAGGACAAAAAGGAAGGTCCGCCCCCGATTACTTCAGTGTTTATTTACAGTGCAACATTAATCTAACTCATTATATCTCATTAACATAATTTGTGTCTATACACACCTGGAATAGAAACTTTTCCATCATTTAATTTTATTGAAACATAAAAACTATTTCAGTGGATCATTCAATTGAAAATGTTTCGCCAGATATTAACTTTTCATATAATGAGAAATATTCAGCATAAATATATATATATGTCATATATATATGTCATATATACCCTTCAATTTACCAAAAAAAAGTTACATTTGTCCTAGGTAACGAATAATTTCGTTTGTAGATTCCGATGAATTAGCTAAATAAAGTATGCAGTTTTATAGACATGGTAAAAATGTCGTTCAAAATACAATTAATAGCATATTGCATCTTTTCTGAAAATTTCGATCGCCGTGGTTCCCCTTTTTGTATCAGTGTGACATCGCAGACTCCAAGATTTTGAACATCCCTCCCCAACTTAATATCCTTGATCGAAATATATATATTCTAATAGGGCTTTTTCATTGGGAATGTTTAGTGATGTATGTTTAATAGGGCACATCTTTAAATTTTTCCATGATGCCTTACAGTAGAGAGAAATCTCAACGTTACATGAAAGATTTCGCAGACCCCTAGAGCAGGGGGGGGGGCGAACCTTTATGGATCGACGTGTAATTTTTTCTAAAGAAGTGTTTAATGAGGTATAGATGAGTCGTCAAATAATGTTTTACTTATTATTTTTGGGGAAATATTAAACCTAAATGCTAATACGAAACTATTTATTACGAAAAAATACATTTTGCACTGTATAGTTGTAAATATTTTCGTTGTACGTGTAATTCAAACTAATGTAAACATTAGTGTGGATTTCTGTTGTTCAGACTGGATGACAAATAACTTGTATTAGGATTGTAAGATGCTACTTTTAGTAGAATGCATGCTGAATTGGAGTCATCTGCCGAATGGTTTCTATGCAACTTGTTATTTTTTTCTGTGGTTTGCTTTCTTGACAAGAGGATTTGTGATTTGTTTCAAAATGCCGTTTTACAGACGATGTTCTACATACTACTATTCCAGAACATAAAACATACACCACTTAGTCCCTTTACTAATGATCCCATAGTTTTAGATTAACCAAATTTGAAATTCTCTGTTACACTTACCATTTTGCACTTAAGTGTCAATGAAATTGACTATGCTATACGTAGACAAACTTTGCTTCATGAGCAATTATAGTTCACGACGTTTTCTAAGGCAAGAAAATAACAAGAAAATGTGCTCCCCGCCGCATCGCGACCGAACACTCGCATCTGTTTGTTATACTGCATAGTGAACTTTGTTATTTTGAAATAAAATGCAAAATAATTTGATCGCTAGCGTGCCAAAAATTTGTATTTCTTACTGAAAATAAGATGGAAACAATAAGCTATGGATTCTCAAATTTTTAAGTTTAGATTAGTAAAAGCCACAATTTTTTACACTTAACAAATTAAGAGTGATTTTTTTAAATTATACAAATTAGAACCAGAAAACTTACGCATTCCAAAAAATACCATTTTATTCTATGTTGATAAATCTATTTCAGTGCTTTTTAAATGAAACCGAAAAAATTTCTTTATAAAGAAAATTTGTGAGCCCTCCTGCATTTTTAGTAGTCCCAAAGCAAATACTCTCTTCCTTTTCTGTGTTTTCTACAAAACACTTCATCTAATGGAAGTAAGCAGATTCGATTTTTAAAATTCAAATTTAAGGTTTGCAATGAAAAAAAGTGTTCGATAACATACGTACAAAAACGAAGAAACAAAAATCCGCTGTGATCGAAACGAAAAAGGGTCTGAAAATATACAGTAGGAAATGTTTTCATTTCTCATGCATTTTTTCTCATATTCAAGGATGGAGAGCATTGAATAAGTTATTTTACTCTTAGGAATAAAAGAGAAAACGTATCTTCTCGTATTTGTATCTAGAAAAGTTTGGGAATCTCTTTTTATTTGGAAGATCTCTCTTTCTTTTGTTGTGCTGCTTTGTTTATCTCTTTCAACTCATTTAAAAAAAACGATTTCGGATATTTTTTCAATCATTTTTTCTGTATTTTTTTTTGTAATCAGCCTTTTGGAGTTAAAGAAAAATACTTCATGATTTTTCAAAAAAATTACAGTTTTTAGTTTGGGAAAAAATTTCAAGACCTGTATAAAATTAAGAATAATAGATTTTCGCTTGCGTAGCCGATTTTCTTTTCTCTCTATCTGTACAAATGTTTTTCGTGATGCTGTAATAAATTTATTACGTACTATACCACAACTATGCCAAAGTTCAAGATATCTCGCCTAGTTGTAAGCCCCTATTTCGTTTGTGTGGTACGCGCTGAATTGGGAACCATGTGCTTCGTTTCGAACAATGTCGCCAATGCGGTTGCGATAGCACATTATTGCAAGCTCACGCAGAGAAATGTCGCAACGATTGCCTGAGAAGTAGGGAGTTGTCTCAAACGAAAATACGTGTAAATTATAGTTTTATAATTTGAACAATGAGTATATATGAACAATTGCATAATTTGTACAATGGGGGTTGGTACACCGTTACGTGGAAAGTGTGGGTACCCTCCCCTCACCACCTAGTCTTCTTAATAAATGAAGAATAATAGATCTTCCTACTCAGCATTAGATTATGCGACTCTTGTTTTCCATAAGGGCTTTAATAATATAATAAAAATTAAAAAAAATAGTTCAGAAACCATAAAAATTTATTTTAAGCTTATTCATTTTTTCGTTTTGCAGTTTTGTAATACTAATAACTTAGTACACTCATATGTCTTATAAATATTATGCTGATGCAAATTTTGAACAATTCATCGAATGTAATACCATTTATACACGATTAGTATTAATTCATTTTTATTAATGTAATAAATATTTATTATTCTTCGAAGACATTAAATTATTAAAAAACGTATTTTTTCTAATGCCCCGTACATTACAAAAGAAAGAAAAAACAGTTATAGAAAATTAAACTGGTACTTACGTTCTGTCGCATCTATGCCAAATTTCATGATATCTTGCCCAATTAGCAACCCCGATTTTGTGGTGTCGTAGGCTCTGAATTGGCAACCCTGTGCTTCGTTTCCTACTTCTCTGCTTGGCGCCATTCTAAGCCTAACCATTCTTTGATATGACAGGATCGAATACTAAAATGCGATGAAATAAAAATAATTGATAATACAATATAATGAAAATTAATAATAATATAGTAAAAATTAATAATAATAATTAATATATATAAAAATTACGTGTCACAGTGTTTGTCCGCGATGGACTCCGAAACTACTCAATCAATCTTAACATTATTTTGCATATTGTGTGTCTTTCGTCCAACTTAAAACATAGGATAGTTTTTGTCTCAATTAATGACGTCATTTTTTTATTGCTGGAAATGTGAAGAGTTCGGGAAACAGGAAAATTCACAAATATTGCAATGCTTGTATTACTGCGGAAGCGAATTTTGTAGAACAAAGTGTAGGAAAAGTGAATGCCCAACGTATTTCAGGGTGTGGATTCTGAATCCGAATCGGTTTCCCATAATACCCGTAACTTTACCGGATAATGCTGGACGATCATATTATAGACACACCGTGGCCAGGGGCTTACCTTTAAAGTTTTAGAGAGCGTAAACTTGTCTCTGGCGCATTTCGAGATGGGAATCCGAATCTGATATCCGATCCCAGAAAAGGCCGTAATTTTGCCGGATAATTCGGGAAGATCATTATTACGTGGAACGTGTTAGAAGCTTATGTCAAAAGTCTTGGAGCGGGATAAGTGCTTTTCTGGTGTATTTCGGGATGATGAACGAGAATCTGAAATCGGATTTTAGAAATTCGAGTAACTTTGCCGGATAATGTGGGATGACCCTAATGTTCACTTCCAGGAACTGAACTTGCAGGCTCAGAGCTACCGAAAGTACCTCCCGAATGCTTTCACGGACACGAAACAATCATTGAAATCGGATTTCAGAAACTCGTGTAAATTTGCGGAATATTAATGGAATTAGGTGAAACGGCTCCAAGTTCGAGTACCGGGTGCGGATTTTCATTCCCTCTAGCGACTGAAATTGCACGCGTTGAGGCACTGTAAGTCAGTCGCGTGTGCGTTTCGGAGTATGGAATGAGAATTAGAAATTGGATTTTAAGAGTTCCTGCAACTTTTCGGATAATGCCGGATGACCGTAATATACATGAACAGCACTACCGGACTAACTTGCAGACGTAGGGACGGAAAACGCAGGTACCTGATGTATTTCAGGACTGCCGATCTGAATATTCAATCTAATTTGAGAAATTCCCGTAACTATGATAAATAATTCCAGACGACTTTATTTTACGCGAACTGTGGTAGAGGGTTTCCTGAAAATGCTTGGAAGTGAATATTGACCTCGCACTGCTCAGCTAAACGACGGATTAGGCGATGGACCACGTAATTTTGAATCACGGTCAAGTGACGAGGACGACAACTGAGATGGCACCCACTCTCCTTACTACCACACTACACTAACGGAAGTACGTTTGAGCTCTGGACAGATTTAATGTGCATCAGTTCTGTACACGGCAGGTCTTCAGTGGTAGTGGGCTCAAACTAATGACAAGCTAGCCACGATACGATACCTCGACCACTAGGCTACCGTGGCCATTTTTCTGGGTGGAAAACAAGGATCTGAAATTTATTTTAGAAACTCCTGTGACTTTGCCGGATAAGACCGTATGACTGTAATGCCCCCTTCAATTTTAGGGTCTGAATTTGCAGGAATAGGAGCGCCAAAAGAGATCACCGGCTACATTAGGTGGGGAACGAGAGAAAATATAGATTCGGATTTTAAGAAACTCCCGTAACTTAGTTGAATATTACTGGAATGGGATCGAATGGTTTTCCGATCGAATCTCGCGTTCGGATTTTCATTTCTTATAGCTACTGAACTTGTAGGCGCAGCCTCGCGAAAATACGATCTCAACAAATAATTGCACTAGCAGTTACATCTTCAGGTATTAGTTTCAATTTATTAGATGATGAACAAACTGCACATTCAGCTTTCAAATTGCTAATACACATTCAGCTTTCAAATTGCTAATACACATTCATAAGCGACCAGACGAAATTTGTAACTTTAAAGAAAACGGAAGGGCTACGGTACTCAAATAAGTTCATCCATAATCAGGAATAAATATACTATGACACACAAACATTCACTCAGAACATTACAAGGAACTTCACAAGATTTAAATGGCAAAATAAAAAAAAAATATTCGTGTGCTGGACATTTCCGACAGTCATCCAATTAACGCATGTTTAAAACAATCTTTCTTATGGCGAAACGTCGAAACAATTTGATTGACCATAAACATGCGAGTACAATTGCAAGATGATCAATCGACGTAAATGTTTCCTAACGAATTGCTGTATATCAGAAACGCCGAAGGAGAACTGCATCCCCATACATAATGTATCAAATAACAAAAACAATTTCTGTACTGTTGTCCAGACAAAAACTTAATTGATTGAGATTGTCTTTCTGGATATACTATATAATTATCTAGATAATGATTGGCTTTGTATCCTGTTACTTAATCAGAAAAAATTTTGATATTGACGAAATAGACTTCCAGATATAGAATTTTTGCCTGGTGATCCAATGTCTTTTAAATCAATTGACACTATTGTTGATAAAAGCAAAACCGCAAATTTTTCACTTTTTGAATTCTCTGGATGCATCAGGAATATCATCCCACAAATCTTCGGTTGAAGATTGATTCACTGGCTATTCTGTTGTGTAATTTAAATCCCATAGACTATGCAACGGTATAATTTGGTCATTAAAAGAATTATCGGGAAACTTCTAGAAGCATACATTTTGATCGTGTGAATTTTAAAGAAGAAATCGTCTTGTTGCCACTTTTTCCACTAATATCATCAGAATCTTTAATATCATTCAAAAGGCTTCTATTCCGAATTCGTTTGGTTTTCGCTACGACCATAAATAAGCCTTAAAGCCAAACAATATCCATTTGATGCTTGATCTTTGGAAATCCCTGTTTCTCGAATAAGCAACTATATGTTGCATGCCCACGTGTGGGGAGAACGTGGAATCTGTTTGATTTAGCAAAAGAAGGTTTGCCGAAAAATAGTGTTCATCGATTATCGACTCGTTGTATTAAATGTATTTATTGTTATACTTCAAAATGATAAAAATAATATTAAATATTTATAAAAATCAAAGTTATATAGTCCCCTCATTTATAAAATTTAATCTTCTTATATTTTTATTTAACAGCTACGTAAGTACTGTATGTATTTCACTATACTCATATAGGAGATAAATAAAATGCAGAATTAAAAAGATTATGTTGTTTTCTGCTTAATTTCAACTTACCAAAATTGTAAAGGAAGATAAATTTGACTGCAATGAATGGTTTTGTATGTGTTAATAGTATTAAATCAATATATTACAACAAAGCCACATCAAAGCGTGGGTGGGTTAGCTAGTCTATATTTCTCTCTGTATATATATATATAAATATATAAATGGTTGTTTGTATAAATAGCCTCGCTTCTCTGTGTTAATAATATTAAACCAATATATTACAACAAAGCCATAGCAAAGCCTGGGCGCGAGTCAGCTAGTTTCTCTCTCTCTCTATATATATAAAAATATATAAATGGATGTTCGTATAAATAGCCTCGCGTCTCACTCCAGCACAGTTACAACGATCACAAAAATTGGCATGTATATGTATTTTTTGTGGAGAAGGTTTTTGTGCTGTCCTCTTTGTTGCAGCTCCCCACCAAGTGATGATACAGCATATAAACTTCCGCAAAGTTCAATCAATCGGAAAGTTGTCAACATGATCGCCAAAAATGATGCTAACTTGGCTCTATCTCCAATATTTCGCTATGTATCCATTGAATCGCCATTATAATGTTAGGAACGGCGTTACTTGCGAATATTACAATTTGAACATAAAATAAATACAACAGTAAGTAATAATTAACGTATTGTACATCCTGATATAAGTTATTTACACTATTTCAAACGTTTATTACAAAAAATTTATAATAATGTTTTACTTTGGCTGAGTAAAGATCATCTTAGGAAGGTGTTTTCAAAAATCGACTAACAAGACAATTACGGGGCGTTATGAATAAGAAAAAAAAATCCTTTTATCAGCATTAGACTTACCATACTTAAAATTTCACAAATAATTTTTATTCAGCTGAGATGTGCAAAATTTTTTTTTTGTTTTATTTGTAATTCACGTAAAATTAATTCATTAAAAACTTCTTTACCCTTCAATCTTTTTGCTTAATTTTCCAATTCACCCGTACGAAGAACGGATATACCAGCCAGTGTTATATAAAATTAATAATAATGAAATAAACAAGACCAATATGTATTAAAAATTTATTCATTTTCTTTTATTGATTATAATCCAATATATAATATATAATTGTTATTCATTTAAAATTACTAATTTTTTACATAGTATTTTTCGACTATATTCTCCATATTCCTGTCAGTGTATTTTGTTTGTAGTGTGGTTTTATCCAATGCTGCCAATAGGGATGCAATAGAACGGAAGCAACAAATACATTTATCTCCGTAGGATAAAATGTAAATTTTGAAACATTGGAACAATTAATTCCATGAAAAATTTAGTTTCTGAAATTCTAACCATTTGAACTCTAATCCCGTATCCTATCACTTTGAACGACGCATGCTTTTTATACCGGTCGTGTATTCAACATATCATGGAAAAAAATTGGTTATTTATAAGTTTCAATGCATATTTAGATACATCATGAAGACCGAAATTTCCTTGGTACAATCAATGAAATGTATTTAAAATTTTTCTATTTTACGTTCAAAACACAACAATATTGATATATTTTTATTTGACAGTAAAAAGAAATTTTTGGAGAGTAATAAACATTTATTTATACTTACAGCTCGAAATAATTGAAGGTTTCACAATACGGCCAAATAAAAATTTTAATGACAATTTAACTGCTTTTCTATGACAGCGCACAAGCTTCGTCGTATGATCAACTTATTTTTCATCCACACTCATCTCATGTATTAAATGAATATTGTAATTAAAGAAAATATTTAGTTCATTATATGCACAATAGATGTCTCTATGCCCAAAATTTTAAATTTCATTCATTCATCCGATATTCTTAATCCAGTGCTTCTCAAACTTTGACCATTGGCAACCCAATTTTCAATCATAATTTTTATCGCCCCCCTTGAATAATAATAATGTATTGATTGTGTAATGTTACTGCACTTTGGTGCTAAAGCTACAATACGATCTTTATTATAAACCGTACAAATTAACAAAATAAGTATTAAATTTTGTATATGTTTCTTTTGAGTAATAAATATTTTAAGCAAATTACTTTTAAGCAATAGGTTTATTATATGTTATTTTTCCTTTTTCTAATTTTTAAGTTGGAACAGATTGCGAAATGATATTTATTTAAAGAGAGAGAGAGAGAGATTTATTTCCTCCATCATCTATTTCTAAAAGTACAAATGTTATTTGAAAAATAGTCTATCATATCCATCACATTTGACATTCTCGCGAACATCTACGTGAGTCTGGACATCTCGGACTCCTGCGCATAACACATGCAAAAATGCTGTACCTTGTACAATTCCAATCAGTCTTGGTCTAGTCGATACTTCTGTAGCTACCGAATCTATCTTGAATAAATATATTTTATTATTTGCGCGTTAGTTGTGTGTGTGTGTAATTCACGGTATTAAGTATTTTCAGTAGTAGATTAAAACAAAATCATGGATAAATTTTTAAGTCGTAAGCGAACATTTGTGAGCAAACACGTAAATTTATATAAATTTATTTTTTAAAATTTCATTTCATTCATTTCATGGATCGTTATGTTTGCAAAAACTCTGTAAAAGTTTATAGCTGTATATGCAGTGGATTTTTTGCAAAGTGTACCTAAACGTGAGAATATGCCTTGAAAATAAAAAAAAAGTTATTGATTAATTATTGCTCTTACAAATTGATTTGTAACTTAAAATTGATTTTTTTTTTACATTAACAGGTACATAAATATACAGATAATTCAAAATTTTTTTACTTTCGTTGCTTTTAATTTAAGTGAGTGAGAACCATTTAAATGTAGTGCAAAAAGAGTTCATTTTTTCTTGTCACAGACGTCCCAGTTACCTTAAAAATATTTTAGCCCGGTATCAAGCGCACACTCGATTCTAACATTAAAGGTAGCGTGGGGCGACTGAGTCATCCCAATGCTTTTCTTATGATTATTTTTATTGTACATGATAAAAGTCACAATTCCAGTAAATAATTTAACTAAGAGAAAATATACTTACCTACTTTCAATCTTTCTTTGATAATTTGGGGAAAAATCCAATAAAACTGAACTAAAATGTTTCAAATTAATAAAGGACACGAATCACAGACACTGTTCGCTGACATTACAGGAATGTTATTTACAAGCAAAACTGCCATATTTTGTTCACGTTATTGCAGTTTTGCTATCCTTTTTGATGATCGACAAATATCCTGTTGAACCTTTCCTTGCTCGTGTCTTTTTTGAAAGGGCGAAGTGTGCCTTGCGGTACACCTATGGCTTCATATTTTTCTTGGTGGAGTTCTTTTAAGTAGTAATTGAAAATTTTCTTTTCGTTTCACGTTTATCGCTTTTTTCAAATTTACTTTCAATATCATGACTAATATGCATTATTTCAGCAGGTTTTTCCCTTGCTTGATCAGTTTCAACTTCCGTCAATAGAGATCACAGATGCCCATTTCTTTTTTTATATTCTGCTCATTTACATTTATAAACGATAATAAGTCGTACAACACAGCAATCAAAACCATTAAGTTGTTCACAGGAGAAAAATGTAGCATGTTCACAGAAAATATTTTGGAACAAAAGTGGTCGCGCGGGGAACTCGGTTGAAACAAGTACCTTAATATTGTAAAAAAAAGTTTACTACTCCCAAAAAAAGAGGGAGAAATGTGACAAATGCATTTTAGTTCCCATTGAGACCGTCATGTAGGAGGATACTGTCAAGAGGCCATTGGTAACAAATAAACAGTTTTCTGAGAATTAACGATTTCATAAGCCTGGGGTGACTCTGCGCCTCACGCGACCGCTCCCGGGTTAAAAGTGTATTTACTCAATATAAAAATTATGGCTGTTAGTTCTAAAAAGGAATAGTGTAAAACGTTTTTCATTACGATTTATAAGTTTCTGAATACTGAAAAATAAATCTTGGCCAAATACATAATCCTTCAAAACGCTCTCTGTGCTTTTTCAAAAATCATGAAACTCTTTCACATGGTAAAAAGCGCAACAGAATTACATTATTTACAACCTTCCTTGAGAGAAATTAAATTCGAAGGTCAAACAGATGATCAGCAAATATATTCTGCCTCTTTGGTGAAAAGTGAATTAAGTCTTCCTTTTCTTTCTACAGCTCATATATAGTATTCCAGTTATAATAACAGTAATGAATCTTTTTACCTTCGTCATGTAGGAGGATACTGTCAAGAGGCCATTGATAACAAATAAACAGTTTTCTGAGAATTAACGATTTCATAAACCTGGGCTGACTCTGCGCCTCACGCAACCGCTCCCGGGTTAAAAGTGTATTTATTCAATATAAAAATTATGGCTGTTAGTTCTAAAAAGGAATAGTGTAAAACATTTTTCATTACGATTTATAAGTTTGTGAATACTCAAAAATGGATCTTGGCCAAATATATAATCCTTCAAAACGCTCTCTGTGCTTTTTCAAAAATCATGAAACTCTTTCATATGGTAAAAAGCGCAACAGAAATACATTATTTACAACCTTCCCTGAGAGAAATTAAATTCGAAGGTCAAACAGATAATCAGCAAATATATTCTGCCTCTTTGGTGAAAAGTGAATTAAGTCTTCCTTTTCTTTCTACAGCTCATATGTAGTATTCCAGTTATAATAACAGTGATGAATTTTTTACCTTCCAAGAATTTTTCTCTGGGAATGGGTTTTATCTCTGAAAGAGTATTATATTTTAGGTTTAAAACGAAAACGAAAAAAAAGTCTCTCATCTTGGAATTACAGCAAATGAAACAAAGTGTGTTTTTTTAATTTGGTTATAGGATCAAATATATTACTAATGAACATTTTGAAGTGGAAGGTAATATCCCAAGATGATATAAAAATTATATCAGTGTAAATGTATATTTTTTTATTACGTCAAAAAATATTTTGTTTTATTTCATTCCAGTAAATTAATTTTATCAAACCTTTTATTTTCCATAAGCTCGCCCCCCGCCCCCAATGGGGGCAAACCTCACAGTTTGAGGAACGCTGTGTTAATAAAAAAAATATTCTTAGGATTAAAAATTTTACACATAAGTTGTACAAATAATAAAATGCTATTTTTTAGAATTTAGAAATTTGAATGAAGGCACATTTTTATATGCGGGAACTTCAAAATTCTCTCGTGGACCCACCATGTTGCCGATCCCTGCTTTACATGGCCATTTTTTCTAGTAATGTCGCATTGAGAAATATTTGTAGTGCTTGACTATTGATTTCGAAAAAAAAAACCCCATTGAGGTTATAAAGATAAAATTAATTTGATATTAAGAGCCCGTTTTTGTAAGCATAGGAAGTATGCTTACCATTCCACCCAGTACGCATAATCAAAGATGTGTTTGAAATATTTTTGCATTTTTAATACATGAAATTTATTAAATATATTTTAAAAAAATTACATTCTGCAACAAAAGTGTAGTTTAGACATGAAAATTATTTTTGAGAAGGCATACAAATGTCGAGTTAGAGTTGCGTAAAAGCCGCACTATAATAAAACACAAGGGCTATTAGTGACGGACCTAGCAATCTAGAATCTCGTCAAGTGACGAAGAGGACAACTGAGTTGGCACCCCCCTCCACTAAAAATCACACTACAGTAAAGGCAGGACTTTGAGCCTCGAAAAATTTAACGTGCATCAACTCCTCTACACGACGGGTCTTCAGTAGCACCAGGACTCGAAACCGCGACACTCCATCGACGAGAACATCGCACTATAAAGCAACACGAGGTTTATTGTAGAAGATGACACCTGAGGTAGCAGCACTTCGAACTTCAACATCACACTACTGGGAGAACCTTGAGCCGCGATAGATGTAGCGCACATCAGCCTCCTCTATAAGGTGGTTTCTCAGTGACATTATCATTTGATTACATGATACACCAGCCATGAGTTCGTGATCGTGACCACTAGGTTACTGTGGACACGTTAAAATTTGCATTTAATTTTCGTTTTGAAAACATAATTCAACCTAAAATATACACTGGTGTCCAAAATTTAAGCATAATTCATAATTATGTGAATAAAAAAGGGAGTGTACATCAGAATGGAGGGAAACGTGATATGCGAATGTAAAATGGTTATAAATTAAGGAAGCAAATAAAAAAAATGATAATAATTAATTTTATTATCCAAAGTAGCAGTTTGAAAGAAAACTGAGCATAGCAAGGATTCACACTTTAAAGAAAAAATGAAAGAAAACATTCAATAAAATACTGATGGTGCAGTTTAATAAGGCGTGTGGTCACTTCTGACAGCTAGGCACGCTGCATATCGATTTACCATATTTGCTATGAGATGATGAATGAGTTGAGGGCTCAAACGGTTCCAAGGTTCTTAGAGAGCTCTCTTCAGTTCTGTAACGGAGATTTAAATCAGGGGAGTCCATAGGCCACGACATGCGCTGGATGTTTTCTATTTCAAAGAAGTCATCAATCAGCACCGCTCGGTGACATGGCGCATTATAATCCTTGAATATGAAGTCAGGACCGATAGCACCTCGAAACAAGTGAACAAAAGGCTCAAGAACTTCGTCTCTATCTTTGAGCAGTCAAATACCCCGTGTCAAAGAAATGGAGGTCTGTGCGGCCGTCCATCATGATGCCTGCCCATACCATTACTCCCCTTGATGGAAAATGATGTCTTTCCGTTATGTTTCTTGGTTCAAAACGTGTTCCACGTTCTTTCCATATCGTTACCCGCCGAGAATCAGTACTCAGACTAAACCGCGACTCGTCACTGAGCATCACATTTGCCCACTCTCCCACACTCTAACGTTGATGTTTCAAACTCCAGTTCAAACGAGCGCGTTTATGCGCAGACGTGAGGGGAAGGCAAACTGCTGGTCTTCTGGCAAACAGGCCAGCATGATTGAGTCTCCTGTAAACAGTTTGTCACGAAATTCGTATTCCTGTGGCGACTGTGAGTGCCGAACCCAGTGCTCTGGCAGTACTGCCCCTCTGACGTCGCGCACTTATTACCAGATATCGGTCTTGGCGAGGGGTTGTGACTCTTGGTCGATCTGATACTGGTTGTCGGATAACATCTCCCGTTCTTTGAAACCTCTGCCACAGTCATGAGATCACAGACTGGTTCACATTCAGAATTCGAGACACTTCGGTTTGTGATCGTGAAGATTTCAGCATTCCAACGATTCTTCCTTTCGTAAACATGTCCAATTGGCGTCTTTGTGCCATCATTCACCTTGTTTGATGGTTAACAACGTTCCTTCGCACAGCAGTTGCACGAAACTCGTCTGAACTGCCTATGCTGCGTGAATCGGTTTCTCCGAATTCCGACATGCGCCGGTGTTTCGTGCAGGACGTAGTCGACTAAAAAGTTTTGCATAAACCCAATGTTTTTTCTTCACCCAATTAATATCTGCAAGAAATTTGGAATAATTTTACGAATATTTACTCCATATTTTTCGTATTTTACGACTTATGCTTAACTTTTGGACAACATTGTAGCTTGCTTATTAAAATTTCATGTACTTTTAGCAGCAGGTGTCTCAGACATTGTGATTAGAAGTTGTTTTTTAGTGTATAAAATTTAAAAAATTTAAATTATTTATCTCTTGTCATGCAAAGAGCTCTGATAATTCTTTTGAAAAATATTTCTACAAACACCCCTAAATATATATATATATATATATATATATAAGCTCATTTTAAAAGAAATCACAGAAATGAGGTTATTCAGTACTTCGCCAATTTTTGCTTTAAGGATCATTTTTTCTAGTGATGGTATATTAAATTATTTTTTCAGCTTATAGAGATTGATTTAAGAAAATGATGAGCTTATTAATTTGATTTTTTGTGTGAGTCCGTGTGTTTTCTTAATAAGGGGATATATAATAACCACAGCCGGCCATCGTGTTGAATCGAAAAGCAGAGCTTTTTAATTATTTTTACGTTTTACTACATTTAATTAATAAAATATATTTTGCATTACTATAAAATGCAAAAAAGATGTGTAAATTATACATGAAGATGCTGAGTGAAGATATTGAAAAGTCAAAAGTTCGTGGTAAGATTTATATATAATTTGGAGCACGAATTCAATTACGTCTTTTTCCTTAATGGTCAACCAAAATGATGTGTTAATTCAACACCAATTTTTATTTTTGCTAACTAAGTGCAACTTAAATTAAACTAGAAGAATTGAACGAAATGTGTGGGCCAATAAGTTACGTAACATAACCTCCAAAAATAATCTACAAGTAGATTTTTCATTTTTGTTTGTATTTTCTTTTTTTACTTTCTTTTGTTGCAGACAAAGAGGATTGCTTACGTGCTAGAATAGAAATCTCTTGTCATTTGCAGTCAGGACATGTCCCCATATGTCCCTCCTCTGTCACCACCCTCTTTCGCATTAACTTCAAGTGGCTGAGAAGAGAGTTGTTGCTCTGCGCACATTTGTTTCTAGGGTTAGGTCTGTGGAATGCTTCCGGATTTCTCGGGAGAATTTCCATTTGCGGTAATGGCAGGATTTCAGGATATCCATGTTTGGCCATTTCGGGAAAAGATGTCACGTGAGATGACTCCCTTGGAAGACCGGGAGAAAAATAAAGAAATCGATGGGGGTCAAAGCTTAACTGGAATGGAAACAGCTACTCAAGAATAATGATGAATCGGAAAAGACAAAGGAGATAAAAAATTGAATATCATTGTTTATTTATCAAAGGATTTTTATGACGCATTGATTTCAAATTGTGTCCAAGCAAATCGTAACTAGAGAGAGAGATTAGTTTCATATATACATGTTATTTCTAAAGTACAAGAAACATTTAATCTACAGATTAGTTAGGTAAACTACACATTTACTAAGAAAATGCATTAAAATGCAGAAAATTGTTTCATTTTTCAAATTCCTTAGATAATCTGTGAATTACCTATATAATCTGCTCATTATATCTACTAGGGCAGTACTTCTCAAACTTTCAATATTTCCGTCCCAATATTCAATCATAATTTCCATCACGCTTCCCTTCCACATACTATAACAATATATTGAATTCAATAATACTATGCTTTGACGCTAAAGCTGCCGCCAGCATATATAAAAGTCTTGCTCAGTCAAAACTTTAATTGCTCCTGACGTACGATTCGTCTTTCCGAAGCACGATCTCTTCTATGCATTGCTTTCCATAAAAGTATTCCGAAAGCTTTGAAATGGAATAGAAGGACCTTGACAGTGTGTTTGCAAAGAATTTACTTCCTTCAGAGGATTTGCTCTCATTTATTCCTTTTCTTCCTCTCCCCCAATATGTCGCTTACGTGGAAGGTCGCAAAGGGGATCGAATCGCGTAACTTTTAATCGGCAGTTGAGGGATTAATTATAAACCATACAAATTATCAACGTAAGTGTTAATTTTTGTCTATGTATAGTTTTGCTTATGACAAGAGCCCATGGGGTCACTGGTAATTATTAAACTTGTTCTTAACTTAGTATTGTTAAATTAATTATAAAATACATTGTGCAGTACTGAGATACATTGAAAGAATATTGTATCACTGTAAATGTGTATATTTTTAGAATATCAGGTAATGTATTTTGTGTGTTTGTTTACTTTTAATAAGCTAATAATATTTTAAATGATCTTTTGTTTTTTCAATATACTCACGTCCCTTTTGCAGAGTTATCACCCCCCCCCCTAAAGGGGGTACGCTCCACAGTTTGAGAAACGCTAGGCACCAGGTAAAGTGAGAACAAGATCTTTGGTGGAAAAACACCAGTGTTTCTCTACGTCACTATTAGCCTCCGTTTTTCTTTACAGTGAGGCACATTCAATAGGACGCACTGAGTTGTAATCCAGTCGAAACACTGGCCTGGGTTTGAGAAGGAAAACAACATGTCTTTTACATCCATGAATTCAAAAAATATATATAAAGGAAGCTTGGACTAAACTTGAGAAAAATTGTAGAGATATATCCAATAAAATAATTATTAAACAAAGTATCTTCATATAGACATGGTCAAAATTGAAAAGAAATGTTTGACGAAAAATAATTCAGAAATATTTCGGCGAGTGAATGAATATGTGAAACAAACCTATCTGAAAAAATAATCGATTAAACTTATACAACATCTTTTGAGACAATTTACTCAAATATTTACATTTTACCATACTTTTTATATGTAATTTAAATGTTTAAATTCGACTAAAAGAACGAATCTTCCACTCTTAATTATTTGTAATTACATTGAAATCATTTAAATAAATATTCTGAAACATTCAAAAAAAAATTCTTTTCCCTCCGCTTACTAAGGTGAACTTAATTATATACCAGAAATGTATGCCAGAGAATTTTAAAGTAAGATAACGAGCGAAATGTGCATGCATGGAACTGCATTTTTTCCCGGCATTTCCAACAGAGCTTCCGAATGAGAGAAAGATAAACTACATATACTACAAATAGAGCAAGAGAGGTCGGATGTTTCCTTTTTTTTTCGAAATTAAATTTGTATATTTTCCATTAAAAATAAAAGAGAATTTATTTTTGTGGGAGAAAAAATCAGAAAACATACAGCACATTGAAAGGTTTCCCAAAACAAGAAATATAAAAATCATTACATGCAGTTGTATAGAAACCATTCCATGTTTAGTAATCAAAGTTAGTCAATCGAGTAAAATTGCGGAGCTAATTTCATATTGCTGGACTGCGGGCTTACAGTGGGTCCCAAATCACGCTGGGATCCCAGGCAATGAGAGAGCCAACCAAAAAGCCAAGCAGGGAACCAAGTCATCTCAACCGGAAATCTCCTTGACCCCCAAAAGAGCAAAGAGCATTATATCCACATACACTGATGGCCACCGTAAATGCAACACCAAAATTTATTTTGTAGATAACATGTTGACCAAGTATGAAATGATTAAATTTATAGACTTTTGTGAAGTGTGGTTCCTGCCATATTCAGTAGCCAGAGTAACCGCCATTGTTGGAAAACACCGCTGCCACACGCCTCAGCATTGATTCAAAGAGACTATGAATGTGTTCTTGGGGTGCAGCAGACCAAGCAGTTTCCACACGTTGCCAAGGTTGATCTGGTGTGGCAGCTGGGGTGTAATCTGGGTCAATCGCTGAGCAACCATGGGCCACATGTTGTCTATCGGCGAAAGATCCAGAGAGCGAGCCGGCCAGGGAAGCAATTCAATCTGTTGATTGACGAAGAACCTTTGGACAATGCGTGCCACGTGTGGTCGCGCATTATCCTGTTGAAATATGGCTGTGGCCAAGCCCTGAAGTTAAGGAAGGACAACTGGCTCCAACACCTCGGAGATGTAGCGCTGGCTGTTTAAATTACCGGCAATACATACTAGAAGAGTGCGAGAATGATACCCAATACCACCCCATACCATAATACCCGGAGCAGGACCAGTGTGGCGGTGCATAACGCAGCTGTTCAGCATCCTCTCTCCACGGTGTCTCCAGACTCGAATCCGACCATCGTTGTGTTGCAGACAGATGCGTGACTCGTCAGTAAAGACAACTTCATTCCATTCTGCCACCCACATCTTTCTTTCATCGCACCATTGGCGGCAGAGACGTCTGTGGTTCTGCGTCAGGGTAGACCAAGCAATGGACGTCTTGCGGACAGACCACTCTGCTGTAAACGGCGTCGAATGGTACTCGCAGACACTGAATGATGCGTTACAGACTCAATGTGCTGTGCTATGGTTCGTGATGTGACTGAGCGATCCGTCACTGCCATGCGCACAATTTGCCTGTCCTCACGTGAAGTGGTGCACTGAGGTGGATGCGATCGACCACGTCGGTCCGTCGTACCCTCCTGCATCCAACGGTCACATATCCGCATTACAGTTGTTTGGTTTCGTCCAACACGACTACCGATTTCCTTGAAAGATAATCCACAATCTCGGTAGGCCACTATCCTTCCTCTGTCGAACTCGGATACTTGATCAAAAGCTGATTGAGACATAACTGATTGTTTTTTGAAAAAACCACAATTGCCGAACTTGAAATCGTCGAAATCTCCAAACCTTAAATAGCGCTTTGAGGTGGCGCCACAGGCGTGCGTGATGTGTGTCTCCGCTGAAATTCTAATCATTTGCATATCTCACCTCCGCTAATGCATGTTGTAAATTTCATGTTATTTGCGTGCGTCCTTCAGGGTGTTGCATTTACGGTGGCCAGCAGTGTACATTGACTAATGTACTGCCATGGCCCAAAAATGCAAGAGCCTTGGAAAGCCATGGGAAACCGTCGCACCTCTAGGTCCTATCCCGAGGCACCTGGAGAGAACCGAGACGTTTGCCCGCTTTCCCCTAACCACCAGGTATTACTTTATTGGGAGTATACCTCCACAGAGGCTTGGTCTGGCTGATGACGAGGCCTTCCCCCTCTGCGGACATGCCAGGGTGGATGATGACCACCCGTTCCAATGCCCTGGACTTCGATAAATACACGACTGACTACGTCGTCAGTCGGTACTGGAAGTTTCGGCATCAAATTTTCAAGAAGTCAAGCATGGGTTTTGGATAAATATATAATGTTTAGTAATCACTCTGCTGCAGCTAATTTTTGAAATTGAAACTTTGTTGGTTGAAATTATGACTACTAAAAGACACGTATTGTTTGTTATTATTAATGATGTACTCCTAAACATTGCGAGTGTTGGTGGTTTGAACATCCCGGGAAGACCGAGCTCACTCAACAAGAGTTAGGAGCTATTAACCCGATTACCCGGAAGGAATAACAGAATGGATCTTGCAATTTTGAAGCCGGGACAAGTGACGCAAACTACGTAAGAGCTGGAACCTTTCTTTCCCTACTTCTACACCCTTTCTTCGTGAAGGTTTTGAACCACGACTTGGTGGGTCTACAGTGGCTCAAGAACTGAAACTCTTGATTCAACGGAAGGAACACCGGCCGTACAAGCTCACGATCATACCCTTTGTCTATCACGTCTGACTATGTTTTCGGTTAAAATAATCACTATTAATTATATGAAATACTGCGCCCAAACACCTAAAAACTAAAAGAGTCGAACAAATTAAAGTTTATAAAAAGTTGAACGAGAAGTAAACCAAACGTAAATCTGAATTATTACAGAAACAATGCCTAAAATATACTTACAAAAGAATTTTAAATGAGTGTAAAACCATCATGAATTAACATTGAGACTTACAGTACATGAAAAGCTGCAAATAACATGACAAAAACTTTAAAAAACATGGGGAGCCGATAAAGAGTTTTTTAATCTTTAATACGCACAGCTAAAATAATTCCAAATTTTTAAAATGCATCGCCACAAACCCTCTCTTTTTGAGCAAAAAGTTCAAAAAACACACAAAGAACACCTAGAATTTCAGCTATTTGATTCGATAACGTCTCATTCACTTCAATTTATTCATCTTTTCTCTCCGGAATATTTCGTTTGTATAGCATTTTCTCCCAACACATCTTCTGACGGAATCAGGTGGATTTTTTTTTCTATCTATTAGTTCCTAGGATTATTAAAATCAAACGGGTATAAGAAAAAATAAATAAATTATTGCTTAAAAACATGCTTTTATAGTTAATCGAAATAAAAAGTTAAAAAAAAAACGCAAAAATTTTTAATTTAAAGATTTTCAAAAAATTTTTACCTGCCTCCTCCTTACATATACTATGTAAAACGGATTTTTTGCTCAAAATTTCATAAAAATCTAGTCATTTAATTTTTTTAAGGAAAAAAATCTTAAAATTTGTGAAGTGATTTTAAAATGCTACTCTTACTACAAAAATTTACTTACACGCATGAAGTTTGATTTACAAGTACGTCAAACTATGTATAACAATAGTTGGTATGGGTTTTGCGATAACATGATTGGTATTCGTACAATACTTCTTTTTATGAATGGCTAATGAAAATTCCTTAAAAAATGTGAAGATTCTGAGTTCAACTATTTAAAAAAAAATAAGAATTGCCGTGATTCAAAAATGCATACCAACTTTTGTTACATGTACTACTAGCAACAGATAAAAAATTCAAAACATTAGGCACAATAGACAAAAAAGCCTAAGCATTTTAAATGAAGACAAACTAGTTATTTTATCTTTCAGAGATAAGTAAGTTTAAAGTTCTGATTTGTCATAGGGATGCTAACAAAAACGAACGTAAAAGCTATCATAATTCTGCCTATTTTAAGCTTAGAGCTTTCAAAATTTATGAGAAAAGATTATAAAGAAAAATATAGGCTGGAAAAAAAAATTAGATTTGATTTTTTGATCGATTTTTGTCAATTGAATCGTATTGTGTTCCTTTAACAAAAAAAGAAATGTCTTTGTGGTAAAAGCTTGGGGTGCTCGATATCAATTCTTATAATTTCTTACTAGTTCTGTTCTGAAATGACGAGTTAGTGTAAAAATATAGTGCGAAGGATTCCACGCTTTTACCATAATATCATTAATTTTCTCTATAATTATTTAATTCTTGTATTAGGAATTATTATTCTTTCATTTTTTAGTTTGATTAACTATAAAAAAGCGTGTTTTCTTAGGTTTTTAAACTATCATTTATTCATTGGTGAATTTATCTTAAATCAGTGCTTCTCAAACTTTAAATATTTGCGACCCAATATTCAATTATAATTTTCTTCACACCCCCTTTCATACAATAACAATATATATATGTATTGAATTCAATAATACTATACTCTGAAGTTAAACCTACAGTACGACTTTAACCTCTTAAGTGCCGATCGTATATAAACGTCTCGCTGTCAATGTGTTAATTGCTCCGGACGTATATATACGTCTTTCCGAAATACGATGTTTGTGTGCTCTGCTATCCATAAAATTATTCCGAAGGCTTTGGAAAGCAATAAAATGACCTTGACAGTGTTTGGAAGGATTGATATATTTCAGAGAATTTGCTTAATTTATTCCTTTTCTACCCCCTCCCAATACACCACATTCGCTCATCTACATGCTAAACGGTGGCATTGCGGAGCGAATCGCGTAATTTTTAATCGGTATTTAAGGGATTAATTACAAACTGCACAAATTATCAAGATAAGTGTTATTTTTGTTTTTTTTAAACTTAGTATTGTTAAATTAATTATAAATACTTTGTGAGCAGTACTGATATATTTATGTTATGTGCTATATCAGTGTAAATGTGTATTTTATTTTTATTATATATGCGTAAGATTTTTTAAATTTTTTTGTTTACTTTCAAATTTTTTTAAAAATAACCTTTTGTGTTCGACTTTTCAATACGCTCGCCTCACAGTTTGAGAAACACTGTCTTAAATGCGTCATTTTTTTAGAATCTGGAATACCCATTGGAGTTTTCGCTTTAGGGTTGTCAGAATCTTTTGGTCACCAAATCTGGAAATAGGATCTTGAATTAGTCACCAAACCTGGAAATGGGAAATCGTTAATCCTGTTGATCCCGATCGAGACAATTGAGCAAAAATTTTAAATTAGTATATTGTCATTGTTCCTTGACAAGTGTTCAAAATTTCGAATTAATCTGACCTTTTAAAGAGGGTAAAAATCGAATTCAAATATTCCACTGCATTTTAGGGATGATCTCGTAATTGCATCGTTGCCTTAAGTGAGAAGATGGGTTTCTTCCACAAATGCGTTCGTTTTCTCTTTCATGGCTCAAAAAACTCGAAAACACACACACACACGCACACACACACACACACACACACACACACACACACACACACACACACACACACACACACACACACACACACACACACACACACACACACACACACACACAACACACACACACACACACACACACACACGCACACACGCACACACACACACACGATTAAATAGAATCATATATACTTTCCGGCTCAGGGGATCTCTTTAGTCCGCTCGCTAAGTGGGGAAAATGTAATAGATAAAATATTTTACTTATCCCTTTCCAACCAGAAATAACTGCTCGGGGTATAAAACACTCAAGTAATCACTGTTTCGGTATTTTTTTGCAAAATCCACTAAAAAGAGCCATGTTCGGATACTTCATTAAAATGTCATAATATTAATAACTTGATGAGTTTCAAGTTACTGGCATTTTCATATTACTGTGCCAGGGATAATGCATATAGACTTTTGTGAGCCTCGTCTTTTGTGTCCGCGGTAGCTTAGTTGGTTGTGGTAACGGACTTATAACCGGCGTGTCATGAGTTTGGGACCTGTGACACTGAAGACCCATTGTGTAGAGGGGTGGATGAGCATTAAATCTGTCAAGGCTCTAAGTTCTACCGCTGTGGCGTAATGGTTCGGGGTGATGTACCAACTCACGGGAGTCATTCTCATCAATTGACAAAGGTTCAAAATTACGAGATCCCTCACCAACAGCCCTGATGTATCTTTTTAGTGCGACATTTATAAAACTCACCCTCACTCAACCCTTGACCATGGTTCAAAATTAAGAGGTCCGTCGCCAATTGCCCTCGTGTTGTTTCAGTAAGTGAAGTTAATTAACACCCACTCAAAACATTTACACCGTACTAAAGAGAAAATTCGAGCCGTGGCAAAGTGTTTGTGCATCAATTCTGCTACACGACAATTTTCTTCCATTGATGCAAACTTGGCTCTGTCACCAACATTTCGCTATGTTTCCACTGAATTGCCATTATAATGTTAGGGAAGGCATTGCTTGCAAATATTATAATTTTAACATAAACTAAATACTACAGAAAGTAATATTAACGTATTGCACATCCAGATATAAATCATTTACACTATTTTAAGCGTTCATTAAACAAAATTTGTAACAATCGGTTACTTTTGCTGAATAGGATTACACTCACTTCCAAAAGTTAAGCACGGAGAGGAAAATGCTAATTTCCGGAAGCCAATCAGAATTGAAGAGGATGCAATTCGCTGCAGAGGTAGATGGAAGTATGCAAATATATTAGGTAACAGACAATCGTGCTTTCATGTCAAGAAATATGCAAAAAAGGCAGTCTTATAAGAAGCCAGCTTTATGAAGAGTTACAGAAGTTGATTTGTAAGTGCTGATAGAAGGTGTTTAAAACTTTCGTACAATTTGTTTTCAAGACATACATGTTTCTATGACTTCCAGAAAACGAATGGAAGATTCTGAGCGCTGGCGTGCTGTGGGGCGCATTGAAGCAGGGCAGTCGATCATAGATGTTGCTCTTTTCTTCGGCGTTCATCATTCTGTAATTTCACGTTTATGGAAACAATTCCAAACCACACAGACAGTTGTTCGAAGGCCCGTAGGCGGTCGCCCAAGGGTTACAACCCTCTGCGGAAGATCGATGTATTGCTATAGTAGCCAAGCGGAATCGCAGAGCGACCTAGACACGTGTGACATCTATGGTTGCAGCGTTCATTGGTAAGGCTATATCTGCAGCTACTGTACGCAGAAGATTACATATGAATGGACTGTATGCCTGGGTAACTCGAGTTTGTGTTCCTCTATCCGTCCAATCAGGAGGGGCACGATTAGAGTGGTACCGGGAATATGGCAATTGAACTGTGTCTGACTGGGGCAATGTCATGTTTACTGATGAGTCAAGATTTGCTCTGGAGCCAGATGACAAGCGTATAAGGATATGGCGTAAACAAGGAACACGCAATCAGCCCCAAAACATCACCGAACATCACACATTGCGAGACGGAAGCATTATGGTGTGGGCAGGGATTTCATTAGGATACCGCACCGACCTGCACATCTTTAAACAGGTTCCTGTGACGACTATCCAGTATCGAGATAAAGTCCTAGAACCCATTGTGAGATTGTACGCTGCAGCAGTTAGCCCTACTTTTGTTTTAGTGGACGATAACGCACGTCCCCATGGAGCTGACATCATAGATGACTGTCAGGAGAGTGAAGGGATTGCACGTATGGCGTGGCTAGTATATTCGCCCTACCTTAATCCCATTGAAAATCTTTGAAATGCTCTTAGCCGTGCTGTATATTCACGTTTCCCACCTCCAGCCACTCTTATTGAGCTGGAAACTGCTCTACAAGAAGAATGGCGATTGATTAATTCTGCGGTGGTTGACCACCTAATTGAAAGCATGGTCAGAAGGTGTGAACTTTGCCTACAGATGATGGGGGATCACATACCCTATTAATGTCCTTTTTTCATTTTATGCTGTTTATTTTCACTTTATACATAATTCTGTTTAAGTCTCCAGTATGACATAATCTGATAACTTACAAAAAGTTAATATTGTTTTCATTTCTGTATATAATTATTGATTTTGTTTTATGTATAAATATATATCCTACTTTACTGCAAAATTTTGTGTCAATCAAAGCAGTATTTGTTGATTTTTTTGCATTTTACATCTTCGTGCTTAACTTTTGGATGTGAGTGTAGTTTAGGAAGGTGTTTTCAAAAATAGACCCACGAGAGTGTTACGGGGAGTTATAAATAAAAAAATCCCTTTTATCCACTATTAGGCCTTCAGATTTAAAATTTAGCAAATATGACTTTTTCGTTCAACTGAGATATGCAAAAGAAATGTATTTAATTTGTAATTCCCGTAAAAAAATATCTCAATAAAGCTTCTATATCCTTCAATCTGCATTGTTTAATTCTTCAATTCCCCAGTGTGAAAAACGAGTGTACCAGCTAGTATAATCTAAACTAAGTATTGCTTATGTAGCCTATGATATAGTATTTTCGTAGTATTTTAAAAGAGTTCTTTATGTTGAAAAATAAAAATAATTAATTTGTCAATTAATGAATTAGATTGTCAGAAATTGTTTATTCGTCTCACAAACGGTGTTCATAAATAGCAGAAAATTTGAAAAATAGTCATGGAAATTCTAAAGAATGCGATATATTTTTCCTCATTGATAAATTTTTGAAATGATTGAATTTTGAAAGATTTTTTTTATTTTATAATATTTTTTTATTACATAGCATTTGCTCTTTTATTTATTGGGAATAAAGTGAAACCTATCTTCAGCACTTCTAAATCCTTTTCTTTGAAAATAAAAAGATGTATGAAAAAAAAATAATTTTCTTCTCTAAAAACGAAATTTTTAAGAAAACAATGTTATTTTTTTGAAAAAAAAGTTTGCAAGACAAATTTTTTAAAAGTATATTTTCTAGTTTAACAACTTTTTTTCACAAAGTATTTTCTGTGTTTTACTATATTTTTGTTTTACTCTCGAATTTTTTTTTAAGTGCAAAAAATTCAATGGTCTGATAAAAAAAAAACTATCAACTGAAGAAACATCGAAATAAGTAAAAGAAAACATTTTTCTTGTATAGCTAAAAGTTCTCAAAAAACAACACACACACACAAATTTTCTTTTTTTAAGAAAAGAACGAACAGATGGTACTTGAATATTCTAATTCTTTATTGAAGTTTTGCTAATTCTTAGTTTATTTCATTGTAATCTATCTTTCTGAAACGAAAGTTCCTAATTTATGGAAATAAAAAAAGAAGAAAATTTCGTTGACAACAGTAGAAGACAAACAAAAGAGACAGAATAAATTGTTTCCATTTTAATTTCATTGAAGGAAATATGGGCGAAGACGTGGTTTTCCTTTTGTTCTTTTTTTAACTGCCCTCGTGGAAATAATCAGTTTTTAAGATCAATAATTAATATTTGGAACAACGGCTTCGGAAGAAATTTATGTTCAATTGTTTGTCGATGCTGTACAAATACATGTTGCTCTGGAAACAAGTACCTTTATCGTTTTAAATATTTATGCATTTGTGGTGTTTAGTTTATTGTTTGCAGATTTAATTTTGTCTCCGAATTGAATAAGAAAGTAGGGTTGAGAAAAATTTCTTATTCAGGCAATTTAACATACATGCATAAAAATTATAGGCAATATTGTTAGTCATTTGAAAGAGGTGCACAGTTCTACATCAGTGTAAAAAAAAACAAATGAATACAAAAAGACTTAATACAGAAAATATACGATTATCCTTCATTTAATTTATGCTAATTGTACAATTTGTCTATATTATTACGAATTTTGGGTAATGCATTTTTAAAATAGTGCAAATAATTTATTTATATGGTTGGGTAAAACGTTTATATTACTCTATGTTGTATTTATTTTATATTAAATTGTAATATTCGCAAGCAATGCCGTTCCTTACGTTATAATGACTATTCAATGGGAACTTGGCGAAATCTTGGCGATAGAGCCAAGTCAGCATCATTTTCAGCAACCCTATTGGCAGCTTTGGCGACTTGGTGACCATGTTAGTTCTTTGGCGACTATTTCTGGAGTGTTCACGTTCCTATGGATTCTTCTGGAAATAAGTGGAGAAATCTAATAATATCACAATCTATAACGCAATTGGATTTTTCGAGAAGTCCTATAAGTAAAGAGACGCTCACCGAAACTGAGTTAGTATTGTTTTGACTAGTGGTTAGTAATCTTGTTTTGACCGTGAAGAACCGTTATTGTGTCGGCTGTTTTATAGGACGAGCGGGTGCTTGGCAATAATCCTAAAAATACTTGTAATTTTGACACTGATAGTTGTGTCCGAGTGCAACTGAAGGTGTGAAGACCTTCTGAGATTTATTCTACGAATTTTGCTACTGAATCCTTTGTTTCAAGAATTGTTTTCGACAATAAATTTCCATCGCTCCTGAAGAACAGTTTTGATCTTTGTGACTGATTTGCATAAAATCCTCGAACCCCGATCTAAGTTAAAATTTAAACAAAGAATAAAAGCGACTCACTCATTATGATATCACAAACCTTTAGACCTACTGACTTAAAATTTGGCATGAACGTTCCTTTCATGGACTAGATACCTATTAAGAAAATAGACCACCAAGGGGAATCACGAGGGTTTAAGTAGCGTTTTACATAAATATTTGGAATTTTGAACTATTACACCTACAGACTTGATGCATATATGTGGATGTATTTTTTTGTTGAGTAGAGATCTTTTAAGAATGAGTTTTGCATAAGCCGACAACTACGGGGAGCTACTGGGATTTGTACGGATAAAAAAGTCCCAATCTCGCAAGAAATCGACTCTTTAAGGGTAGTTACGGGGCGTATTGATTAAAACAGTTCTTTTTTTGATTTATTAGAATTAGACTTTAAATTTGGCAAGCATATTTATTTTGTTGAGTAGAAATTTACTAAAAAAGGGTTTTGCGGAAGGTCACATTGTGAGAGGGGGTTACGGGAGCATACAAAACAATTATACTTCAATTTTAGTGCTGTTCTTTTTTAAATCAAGAGCAGAAAATTTTAAAAATGTTTTTCAATACAATGGAATGCTTAGGACTATGATGTCAATTAATTTATATATGACCTGTGTATATCATACAAAATCATGAAATACCCTGCAAAGAATACCCTGAAATACCCTGCGTAACGATTGGTTTATATGTATAAAGTGGATTTATATTAATATATAATACAATTTTTATATTCCTATGTTGAATTTATTTTTTATTTTTGTAAACATTAATGAGCTATTCTGGTTATTTTTTGTACCGGAACAACGCTTCTGTAAGTGTGCGAAGCTTTCACTTCCATCATGCTTGGCCTCCGAAGTCCCCAGATCTCAATCCGTGTGATGATTGTTTTTGGGGTTACCTGAAGTCCCAAGTCTACCGTAATCGTCCGACCTCATGAGGATGCTAAAATACAATATGCAATGCTACCCCATACCTTCCGATGGCAATGCTTCACCATACCTTCAGATATGCTGCACAGTTCGGTTCTTAACATTGTTTCTTCAACTGCAGGTATTGCTGAAGAATGACGGCCGATATGTTGAATATTTATCATAAAGAACATCGTTTATGGCTAAAAATCAATTGTTATGCCAATTATGGCTTTTATATAAAGCGCCATCTGTTGGCCATTTGTCACTATTTTTGTTTTTTTTTTGGTTTTAATAAATCCTATGTCATTTCAAGCATATGGGTTAATTTTTACCTTCCTCCTTATACTTTTCTGTGAATTATTGAACTCTGAAATGTTAACGAACTTTTGGTTCACCTCGCATATATATATTTAATGGATTTTTTTTTATTTCGCTGTCTTTTAATCTGTTATTTAATAGAAATACCTACATTTTTTTTTTTCTAAAAACTGTTTTATTAAAACTGATTTATAAACTGGAAAATAATAAACAGATTAATAAAAACTGACTCATTGTTTTGGAATGTATTATTGTGTTAATTGGTTATCTTCGATCATTATTAATTATAACTTGATTTCGAAACAGCTTCCAAATTTGTCTTAGCGTATAAATATTTTTTAATTTCCCACAGTTTAGAAAATAAATATATATTGAAACGCATAATTAAAGATTGTGCTTGCTTCTAATTTTACTAACTTAATAATAAACTTTTCTTTAGCTCGTATTCAACTAATTTTTTTAAACAGTTCCATTTCCAAGTCTCATACACAAATTACAATGAAATTATTTTCTTTTTGTTGATTGCTATTGTAATTAAATCTTTCGTAATTTACTAAAGTGGTTTTTAAACTAAAAGAAATGTTTGCTTTTTTTAAACAGGTGAAGTCACAATAATTAAATTTTGTTTTTGAACATTAGACTTATTTTAATTTACTTCTCGATTTCTGACTCAAATAATTGCTGAGATATTTCTTTAAATTTACCTCTATATATAAAGGAGAAAAGCGACTCACTCTCCATCACGATATCTCCGGAACTATTAGACAAACTTGAAATTTGGTAGGCATGTTTCTTTCATTGAGTAGAAATCCGCTAAAAAAATTATGGTAAAATTGACTCCCAAGGGGGTTGCGAGGGATTAACACGGAATTATTGACAAATATTCCCGTTCTTGATCTATTAGACCAACAGACTTGAAACTTAGCAGGCATGTTCCTTTCATGGAGAGGAGATCCGCTAAGTTGAGGTTTTACAGAAATGAAACCCGAAGGGGGTTTTGCGAAGGCGATTTGAAATAGAAAATTCCCTTTTATGAACTACTAAATTACTACAAAATTAAAATTTGAAAAAAATCTCTGTTGAGCAGAAATCAGTTAAGAATGGGGTTTGTTTCCAAAAATCAACCCACAAGAGGGTTACGGGGAGATTAAAAATCTTTTTTTTAAAACTATTGGGCCTACAGATTTAAAATTTGGCAAACATAATTTTCTGTTGAGCAAAAATATGCTATACCCCCCCCCCTTTTTTTTTAAAAAAAAATATTGCAATTCACTTAAAATTAATTTATTAAAAAAAATTTCTTCATCCTTCAATATCTTTTTTTTTATTTTTCAGTTTACCCGAGCGAAGAACGTGTGTACCAGCTAGTATGTATATATGTGTGTGTAATGGTAATTTAAATTCTAATTATATAAATGTTTTCAAATCTTAATTATGAATACAAATTTTTTAATGGCAGTCTCCTTTCATTTCCTGTTTTAAAGTGTATAAATTATGTGTTAAATATACGACATATTTTTTTCTATATTTAGAAAAAAAAAAACATAATAGCGCACTCGTGTCTTACAGGGAGATTGCTGGCTCCAAGCCTTTCCCTAAGATCACCTAAACAATTTCTAAAAATAACTTCTATTTCCTTGCATATTTTGTGTGACATGATTATAACAAATCTAACATTTTGCACGATGTAATTCCGTTTCTCAGGGAATATGAGGGGGGGGGGGATTGTTATTTTTAACTGTACTTATGCAGAAGGGATGCAAAATGGTCATTCAACAAATGTGTGCAAAATACTTAACACTGTACTTCTCGCGCAGGGTATGTATGGAACAGATCAATGGAAATCTTTTTGATTCCTTACTGTGTGTGGAAAAAGTTCTTTTTCGACTTAATGCAAAGAAAAAATACTCTGCATTATTTACATCCTGCTACATAAAAAATAAGAGAGGTATGTTTTCACAGTTTCCAAACAATGTAAAACATTAAGAAATGTAAAATTTTTTATAGGACTTTCATTATCAATTTTTGTATTATAATCGCTACTTATTCGTTTAGCCAAATCTAAAATTTCCTCTACGTAGATATTTGCTACACACAAGAAAAGTCTTTTCTGTTCGAGACAAAATGAATATGTCATTTGAAAAAAAAATCCTTTCTTTCTAATCCGAAATATAAAAAAAGAAATTCATCAGCTAAAATAATTCGTCAATTGGGGTTTATTATTTGTTAAATATGGGAGTTTGCCTTCATTTTAATCATAGAACAATTCATTAAATAGGGGATCGTTAAATCGGGGTCCGACTGTATATATTTACAGTGAGCGACCGGCTGAGTAGTGTAGCTGGTTTAGTGCCGGCTTTGTACTCCTAAGGTTGCGGGTTTGCCCCGGCCTAAGTCAGTACATTTTCATGAAGCAGAGAATCGACAACGTCCAAGCCGCATGATTATACGACATGTTAAAGACCACTAGAGTGCATGTTTGGCTTGGGTGCTCTTGGCAAAAGTAAATTCCTAGTTCAGGTTTGCATCGGCAGAATTCAAGTGCTTTCCTCTGGGGAGGAAACTGGGCGTCAGTATTACGTGCGCCAATTGGCATACCACCAATATCCGGGGTGGGCATTAAGTCAATCGCGATCGTCTGGTGGACCGCCAAAACATTTTGGGGTGATCTTCTTCACTAAGACCTAATAATCATACGAAAGTTCAGAAATATAGTAATTATTCGAATCTCAGCCACCATCGATTCTAAGCCGCGCCTCAAATTCTCAACAAGATTTTGTGAAGATTGAAAAATAGTCTAAAATGGTTTATCGATATCCAATTTTACGAAATTAAAACAAATTTATAAGGAAAACTGATATGAAGAGAATAATTAATTATTTTATCGAGTATTATAAACTTTGAAAAACATGCATGAATCTGTAATTGCTCTAAAAACCCCATTCATCCAATTTTTTTTTCTTTTCAATTCTATGCCACGCCTGATTTTCAGTAGTATTCACACAGGGAAAAAAGCGGGCTCAGATTTGAATAAATACGGAGGAAAAAATAATCATAGGAGAAAATTCCGTTGAATAGAAAATGCACTTCGCTATTTGGAGTTATTTTACGTAGAAAATCGGAAAATGTTCTTGGTTCTAGTAAAAAGTTCGCTAAAGAGAAAAATTCGTAAAATAGAAGTTTGTAAAATGAAGGTCCGACTGTATTATATACTTTCTTTTAGCTCACTACACCCACGTCACTAGGTGGACCGCAATACCTTGAAAAAATTAAAAGTAGCCCGTACCCTGGAAAAGTCTGCCCACCCCTGACCTATATGGTATGGCTCTAAAAAGAGATACCAGCTCCCGGGTAATTTACAAGGTCTGAAATGGTAAACACCAATTCACAGCCCCGTTGGAAAAAATATTTACCATGAGCATGCTAGTGAACGTTGTATGCTTCTAAACCTATCACACACACACACAAAGAAAGTTTCAATTTTAAAAAAATAATCATAAACTCACGTCTGGCAGTATTTCTGTCAAGTCATATGTTCGAATACTCATGACACTAAAGATCAGCCGAGTAGAGAGACAGATGCACGTTAAATTTATCGTGGCTCAAAATCCTCTCGTTGGTGTGATAGGGAAGTTTGGAAAATGGATGTTTGTGCTAAGGTTTCGTTTTTAACACTCGATGATGGCTGATGGCTTAAATCTACGAGATCCATTGAAAATAGCCTTGTAGTTTCCGAAAGCGTCGTTTGTAAATAATGTACCGAAACTTGTAGGAAATGAATATTGGACTTAGATATGTGCAATTGACAACCATAAGCTTTCTTTCGGAAACAAAAAAAGAAAAGCCCGCCAAACAGTGTGACGAGAGATTACGGAAAGAACCAAATTTTTTGTATTAAGCGGTCAATTTTTTGCCCAAAATTTTCCAATAAAATTCCCTATTTTTTATTGCATATAACTAAGCATAATACTGGACAAAAAGCGAAAATTGTAGAATCTTGTTTTAATTTTCAATTTTAAAGTTTTCACACCATTTTTTATTTTATAATAGCGAACCTTAAAAAAAACAACCCTTGAATGTTTGCTTTTTATAAGTACACTCTGAATGGTATGAATAAGGTTTCATATATCTTGCAAGAATTTCTCTCATACGTACAACAAAAACAAAAAAAATCATGTTCGTACCTTTTTTCGAACGGTTGAGTATGTGTGCAATTATATATATGCATAGATAATTTGAAGCGTTGTGTGATACTAAACCTTACATCCCTAGGAACAGAGATAATATCTAATTTTTTTGGATTATCGTTGGATTTTTCATTTCCTCTCAAGCAACAGATTGCAGATTGCCCCTTGTCAATCTGTGATCTTTATGGTATATTTTGAAGAAATTAAATTTCCCCCTTCAATAAAAAATTTTCACCTTTACAACAACAAAAAAACCCCCGGGATTAATAGTATTTCAATACCATAGGAAGACTGCATCCCTTAAAAGCACCAGCACTTATAATTTCCATATAGCAACTAAAAATGTGTATATAAAATGTAGAAAGAAGCAAATATCAGTGCCCGTACAGCTTACGGGCAAACCAGTTAAAGGTTTAATAGAAATATCCCCCATAGATAAAATTCACATAAATTATTGTGTTATTGCAACCAGGATTTTGCTTAGAAACTTTAATCAATTTAAGTGTTCAAAAATCTTTATCTTAACGCCACATTAACACAAACATTTAACAACAATTCAGGCCAGCATTATTGTGAACTCTAAATACGGGACCATTCCTAAGAGAAACCTATTAGTCTCGATCTATTACAAGAATCAACTATCCCAACAAACTGTTAACGTTTCGACTTCATTTACTGTTTATGATTGCCAAGTGGATTTATATTCCTTCGACTCATATTTAGAAAGAGCCCGAGATGGTTCATTACGAAGCCACATTTATCACGAATCCGTTATCAAGTATGAAATGCATATTTATGTTAATGGAGTCAATGCGTAATGGATTTAACATTCATCGTGTTTAGAATTTCACTGTTGTGTGTGTGAGTTATTTCCAACTAAACTACTCATTTAGACATAGCTTGTTTACATTCATACGGCTCAGTAGTTTTGGGAATTGAAATACTGCATCGTTTCTCAAACTGTTGGGCGCGCTTCCAAAAGGGGCCTGATAAACCTGTGCGGGGGGCGCTAGCATACTGGAATGTCGAAAACCAAAGATCATTTTAAAAAATTACTAATTGACTCAAACAAAATACATTCTAGCATTATAAAAAATAAAATATACATTTTCACAGATATAATGCACTTATAAATATATCAGTACTGCGCATTGTGTCTTTTATAACTAATTTAACAATACTAAGATAAGAACAAGTTTAATAATCATCATTGACCCCATGGGCTTGTTATGGGGTCATCTCGATAATTTGTTCGCTTTATAATTAATCCCTTAAATGCTAATTGAAAATTACTTCGATTCGTTCCCCAATGACACCGCTTAACACGTAGTCGAGCGTATGTGGTGTACTGGGGAAAGGGGTAGAAAAAGGAATAAATAAGTAAATTCTCTGAAATAAATAAATCTGTTGTAAACACTTTCAAAGTCCTTTTATAGCATTCGAAATAATTTTATGGATAGCAGTGCACAGAAAAGATCGTCCTTCGAAAAGACGTATATATACGTCTAGATCAATTAACGCAGTGGCTGAGTGAGATGTTTATATACATCGGTGGACCTTAAGTGGTGGAAGTCATCTTGTAGCTTTAGCCTCAAAGTATATTGTTATTGAATTCAATGCATGGTTATTGAATGGGGGGCGCGATGAAAATTGTGATTGAATATAGAGTTGCAAATATTGAAAGTTTGAGAAGCACTGGAATACTGACATTATAATAAATTCAGCAGGATTGTTTATACAAAACCAGGAAAAATTAGATAGATTGATTTTATCGAATAACTTTCAATAATGATCAAGCAAACAAAATGAGTCGTTTTTCCTTGTAGGACCTTATCCTGAAAATCGATTTTACATTTAAGTTTTTAAATTTAATTTGGTAACAAATCAATATGTGAACAGTGACCTCTAGAGTACGATTCATCAACAGTCAGTTGAAAGATTGCTGTCAAACCATGTGAATTGTGTAGAAACTATGCCCCAGTTATTGTTGTAATGCTAAATATGGTAGTTTCCGTAATTGTTTGTATTGTAGCTGTTAATGTTTTTCACTGCAATATTTAAATATTACATTAAACTTCAAGCAAAACTATTCGGCCTTCCGACTGATGCTTGCCACGATTTTACTTAAAAACATGAAATAATTCAGTGACATGATTGAGGTTTTCATTTTCAGAAGAGAGAAGCTTTTTAATTTCCTTGTCTATCAAATATTACTGTTTTTTTTTTAAAAAAATGATAAAAAAAATCTTCAAAGTAGAATCTATTCTATGAAATTAGCTTCAAGGAGGTAACATTGTGTAAAAATAGGTAATTTAGAAGAAAAAAAAGGTTTCGTCTTCTTATGGTTCGATGTAACGATCTTAAATTAGTTCTTATACATCTGTTAGAGCTCATTCATTCGGATAATAATAAAAACACAAAATATCATTTATATTGAAGACCGGCAGCTTTACAACTGTAGTGTGCCAAACCAATTCACCAATATGGGATTCTAGGTGCCACACTGTTTGAATGTTTGAAACAATTCCCTTCCCGCGGCAATGCTTGTAGTGTTAGGGGAATAGATATCAAGAATATAGAATTAAAAGTTTTTTTCTATGTTAAGTATGCATTATTTAACGGTTTTTATTAACATACAAATAGTGTGTGAATACAAGTGAGTGAATGTTAAAAACGCACTGTTAAGCTACTCTAGAGCTTTTGTCGACGGACCTCGTAATTTTGAACCATGGCCAAGGGACGAGAACAACACCTGAGCTTGCACCCCCTCTCCTAAATATCCCCCCACACTAACGGGAGAATGTTTGAGCTCTCAAAAGATTTAACAGATTTAACCACTAGGCTACTGCAGTCAAGAAACAACGGTGGAGGTGCTTGGGATCGAACCCAGGGCCTTTTCAACTCTCAGACTAAAGACGAATCGTCGGGATTTGAAAATCGCGTAATTCTGGGTTCGCGTGTCGGGGTAGCGTAAGTCGAGGTAGTACAGTAATTGTCGATTGCTGACAGTTATATCTTCTAGATCTTTTCATAATTCCTTAAATTTTGCTTTTCACAATTCTGAAAATTTTTTTTCACGAGTCAGCGATGTGTGCTGCTTTCTTTTACTAGTATTACACAATTGTTTGAATTTTAATTGAATATTTAACTCTAAGAATGAGTCACATTTAGAAAGATGATGCTGTGCTTTTACATAAATCACACAAACTACAAACCCACAGATTCAGCAGAATTGTTTAATGACTAAGAATCGAAGTAGACAATAAGTAGAAATGCGTGAGTCGCAGAGAGAGAGCAATTTAAATTTTTCAAAATGTGTAGTGGTGTAGAAAGCATCTGAGCATTGCTTCCCATGCCACATTTGGCACGCATTCCATTGGTTGCCAACTCCTTTCTTAAATTAACAACTATACTTAATTACTTGATTTAAATTAATAATTAAAATTAAATACTAAAAGAAACAATTTTCAGAAATTACTTATGTAGCAGAAAAATAAATCTTTATATTGGGTGTTAGGAAAGTTTTGTGTTTTTTTTAAAAGAAAAAATAAACTTTTCCCCCTCTTTTTATTTAAAATTTAATCTAGTTTTTTTATAATGTTTAGTTATAACTGTCTTCTAGCGTTATGTCAGCTTATCTAACCCACTGGAAAAGAGTTTTTTGTTTTGGAGACAAACTATTATTCCACTGTCATTTGGACACCCTCATAATTTATGTATTAATTTCCATCAAAAAATTTCTACTGCGGCCTGAACAGATGTTATAGATGATGCAATATCAGGTAAGATATCAGGCTGCCTGAGGTAAAGTTTCCTAACTCAACTCGAATTTTTTTATGCGGCGTTCCTTGTCACTTGTAGTCTAGCGTTATTGTGATGAAGAATTACACCCTTTCTGTTGGTCAAACATGGACGCTTATATATTGAATACTTTATTCAAAACATCAAGTTGTGAACTGGCTTAACTACTTGTTTTTCTTTCAGTAACTCATAGTGTTCTATACCCTTGATATCCTTGTTGTTAACACAACATAACCTTCTACTGATGTTCCAGTTTTGGAAGTGGGTGGTAGGGTGTCTTCCTTTTTAAACATATTCTTTTTTTCTAACTCTGTGTTTATACACTACCCACTCTTTTCATCTATAGTCAACAAAAGACCCAAAAAGGGTTCCTTTTGTGACGAACAAGATTCGAACAACATATCGAAATTCTGTCTATTAAATCCTTTCGCTGAATTCATGTGCCACCCAAATAGATAGTTTGGACACGAAACCAAGCCTTTTAATGTAATCCAAAGCAGTAATCTAATGAATTCCAAGCTTGAAGTCCACTTCTGTGGAAGTTAATGGGGGATTTGTCCTGATAATTTTTTTAGCCTTTCATCACTGACATCTGATAGCTTCCGGATGTGGGTTCATATTTGAAAGAAAAATTAATGAAGTGAAATTTCACATACCATGTTTGGCATGTCCGCTGTTAATGCTACTTCCTGAAACACGTCACGCAAATTTCTTTTTGTTTCCCTTATGTTATTCCCCTTTTAGAACTCAAACAATATTATAATATCCTTAAGAGCTCTTTTTCTTTGCTCATGTTGACAGTTTTATAAGTTGAAGAAAAAAAAAAAACTGAAAAAATGTTTTTAAAAAAATGTGTATAAACATCGATAGTATACTAATCTAACTTTTTAAACCAGTTTCAGTTGGATTTGAATTCCTTCTAAGGAAAGGCAACGCAGAAAAGTATATGTGTTCAAAAACGACAGAACTTTCCCTTATACCCAATATCTCTTAAAATAAGACAGATACAAAATCTGAACGCACATGTAATCTTTCGCATTCATCGCCATATCTCGAAATTAATCTCTTACAAAAAATAATAATCAGAACTGGAACATTTCATTTTTTGAGATATCATAATTTACTCATATAAAATAGGGAAGAAAAAAGTATTAAAAACTGCTCTTACCGGGAAGTAGTGAACAAAAGATTAATCTGACTTTTTCAAAGCGAAAAATAGAATTACGATACCACAATGTCTAGGGACTGGCTCGGCAATTTTGAGATAGCGTGCCCGCATCCTAAGCCCAAGATTGTGGGCTCAATCCCGGCTGGAATTGATAGATTTTTTTTTCTTTACGGAAATCGTAGGCATGGATTTCATATGATTATGTGGCACGTAAAAGACTCCTTGAGTGTTGATTTGGTTATGGTACTTTCGAAAAAATTAAATCTCTGCAATATTTAGCAAATGACGAGAGTTTGAATTAAATAAACTCAAGTGTCAAAATTTGGTAGAAGGAACCACCACTAGATGGTGCCACTAATGAAATGCCCTCACACTTGGGGACTTGCCACGTCTGCGAAGGCTTCACTGCTAAAATGCAGCCCATTTAAAGGAAAAAAAAGTCTAGGAGTGACATCTCAAGCATTTATCCAGCGCTTTAGTGAAACCAGGTATTAACAGCAGGGTTTCAGCATCTTTTTTTCATTTATCTTTTAAGGAAATAATTTTTTAAATTTTTTATTTGTATTACTCGAATTTGAAATACGAATTGGATCAAATTATAATCGGTTTTTAAAAAGACACACTTTTACAAGAACTAGAAACCTAACAGAAGAGAGAGGGTATCCTAAATATTACACCAGTGATCAAAATTAAAATAATTTGCGTATTTTATTACATTTCATGAAACTAATTGAAAATGTAACGTCAAAATACTGCTTCAAAACAAATTGAAACTCTTGAACGTCAAATACGTAAGCGTATGGGATGTGTTTTTTTGTTGTTGTTGCAGATATTGGTTAATTTAAATTCAAGCAGTAAAAATGAGAGTTACTACCAACGTCTGAATGAGGAAATGAGACGGGGAATTGCTGGTACGCTAGAAGCAGACCAGTCTCAAATCCAGATATTAGTGAATTCAATTTAAAGCTTATTTCAACGCTTTTCAACTTATGGAAACGATTTCAGGATACCGGATTCTTCGAGAGGAAGTCTGGGCAAGGTCGTTCAAGAGACATAACTTCCAGAGAAGATTGATATTTGGTCCATTACAGCAAGGCAGAAAAGGGATGATACAACTTCTCAGAACTTTCGTGAATTGTATGCGGCCCCAGGAACCCGAGTTCCAAGGTAGCCTATTTCCAGATTTCTTCATGAAAAGTGGCTGATTGCAAAAAAAAAAAAAAAAAAAAAATTGTTGTTTGTGCGTCCACTTAGTTCTCCGAACAAAATATTTTATTTAAAAGGGCTCAGAGATGATGCAGATTAGCGCATGGATCAATGGGCTACCGAGTGAAGTGCTATTACTTCACTGATGAGTCCCGGTTCAGCCTAACCAGCAATTATCGCTATATTTTCAAACATAGAGAACCAGGGGCCAGCTACATGCCCTCGCATGTTCGTAAAATCAACTACGGAGGCTTGACGTACTGGGAAGAAAGGCATCCTGTTAAATGGTGTAATGTTTCCGCCACACAGCTGTGAATCGGCTTCTTTTGTGGATATGATCAAACGTGCAATGACATCTGAACCCTAAAAATATTGCGTGGTCTTGTCTCGGACATCGCAGCGGCAACCTTTGACACCCCCGAGGAACCCTTACTCCTCACACGAACCGGATATAACTTGAGGATAAAGACGCCAACCCTTTTATCCCGAAGGCCTAGAGAGAACGAGATGGTCTGAAACTTCGCTGAAAACGGATGTAAACTCGTTCCTCACAAACAACATCATTTGAACTCTAATAATCTTCACAATAAGTTTAATAAATGCAATGTTTATTCTGTAAATAATAGCTGTGACATAAATAAACTAAATATTTAAAAATTAATCAGTATCACGCTACCTTTATTTATCTCAAACGTCACAATGGCTACACACACCTTGTATTTCAAAGAGACACTGTAACTGCTGTGATTTTTAGGAATGAGGTCTTGGGGCCCTAAGTTCGCATTTTTGGGTGTGCAGTTGGCTCTGATTTGATTACAATACGAAGCCATATCTTGTCAACGAATTTCTTGGAAGTGAGGATATTCGTCAGAAGGACTGGCCCCAGTCAGATATCGGTACCTCATCCTTGTAGATCATGCCTGTGAGGTTCTGGGAAGGGCAATTTATAATCCCCCTGCGAAAAGCATTCAAGATCTGAAAACAGAGCTGCTGAATGAGTGGGATTAATTCCCACGGGAATTCATAAATTCCCTTTTTTTGCAGTATAAAATCACATTATGAGAACTGTATACCTGTAAGAGGAGACTGTACCCCCTATGAACCCCATTTCTTTGTTCTATTCTGCAACTGCTATTTTATTCCTTTCGACTCCAATAAGTCTTACACTTGATCATGTGGGTGTGTTATAACTGTTTTTCCTGTGTATTATTTCAACTTTCAGTACACACCGAATTTCGTTAAAATCTGTCCAGGAGTTCTAGAGATAATCAACCAAATCTGGAAGTTCTCTTGATTTTGAACAAAAGTGTAGTTAAAAAAATGTCGAACAGATTATGAATAAACTGCAGATCGTATGCGAAATAAAACAAGATAGGTTTTACTAAGAGTTCTTTATTTATGCAGTTTCTCATTAACAGTGTAAACTCCTTTCCTTTCTTTTAAATGCATTTTTCCCATTTATTTCTCAGACATTTAAGAGTAAAAATAAGCTTCAGAATTTCGTCTTAATTGTTGATCATTTTCTTGCAGAATTCATGAAAGGGATAGGGGGGAATCACAGACACAAGGATTAAAAACAGTTTGATCTTATTCTTCACTCCTTTTCCTCCCTTTCGGACAATGTTAAAAAACAGTATTAAAAAATATCTTTTAGTTTTTAAGCGCTTGATGTCAAGCAGAAAGTCTATGTTTTCCTTATAAAAAAATTAGTTGTTCTTTTGGGTATTTTATGAAAATTATTTAAAATCAGGTATAAGGTTAGTTTTTTTAAATAAAAATTGTTTGCATTTTATGTATAATAATTTGTCGAATCAATATTTCCAATGTGTATAATTTACTTTCATTATTATATATGTAACGATTTAAATGAAGCATAGAGAACTTTTCATCAAACAAATCAGTTTATTAAGACAGGTTTCATCGTATTTACTAAGAGGTAAGCCAATGCTAACTGTATAAAAAAATTTATATCCCTTCTTCCCTGTGACCCAGCTAGAGGTGTGGGAGGAACTAAATGATCAGAGGACGGGGGGTGAGACGAGTTGGCGTGGGGAGAATATATTCAATCATGCAGATCTACCTCTAAGATGAGTTTATACAAGGCCTTTTTTATTAATGACCGCACTAATAATTTAACTCTCTAATTTCTACTTGATTAAAATCACAGTACCTGAACTCTTGCGGTCTTCTAATCCATGCATTTACTTTAACACGGCTCCAACAGTCAAACTAAGTACTTTCTTAATATTCCGACTTCTCGCTTCCTACACTGTTTACGTATACGTTTCACTGCCGATTTACCTCACTTCTCATCTATTCACAATTCACTTCATTTCTAATCTATTCTAACTTCACTAAGGTTCAAACTCATGAATAAAGAATATATATATTAACTTAATTTGCATAATCACGCTGTCTGTCTTCGGAGAATATTAGTTGAAAAGATGATGGCCCAAAAGAATTTCCCCAGAGGTTAATAGAAGGAACCGTATAGATCCGTCACAACTGTTCCAATTTATTATTGGATATTGTATATTTATTTCAATAATTGCTAAAGCAGGAATTTCTAGTTTAGATTTCGAATAAAGAGCAAAACATGGAAAAGTACGGACTATGAGCATATTAATATAAAATAAAATATATAAGTTATTAATTATAGAAGTATTCATATATTATTTATGTATCAATATAAAATATATACTGATATAAATATTTGCATAACTAAAAGCGACATTTAAAAAGTTCCTGTGAGATGCCTTTCTGAATGAAAAGAGAAAGAATTTGAAAAGATTGGGAAGCAAAAATAGCACTAGCTGAAACGGTTATATAGACAGAGCGACAAGAAAGAGGTAGACAAATTGTGAATCTTTCTATTTTGGTTAGTTTTAGGCATAATAAAATTTAGGAAAGAAAGAAAAATAATTTATTTCTGTAGTTTTCGATTGGTTCGGGCAACTAAATGATTGATCTCTATAAAATTAGAATAATATTAATTTTTCTATTTTCGTAAAAACGGATCACGTGTAACATTTATATCACGAAATAAGAATAAAAAGGAAATAAAACGCGGAATCTGTTATTACAGTCTATACCAGGGATCAGCAGCCTGTGACACGTGGTACAATTCTCAGTGGTAAGTCTACACTACTTAACAAATTTGTCAATATTTTGTGTGGAAGGAAGTTAATAAATTTCTAAAGGACTTAATAATAAAATATATCTTCAGAATCTTAGGTATTTACGGAATTACGAAGTTTTCTGAAAGATAACTCTCAAAGGTAAATTTACAGATATTTTGTGTAAATTATTGAATGACTTCTACATAGATTTAATTGATTGAAGAGAAAAAATTGCATGCATTCTCTGTGCTGTCCGCTTTTACTTCTGCATATCTAGGTAAAAAAATCTCTCCTCATTTGAAAAATATTTCGAGTCCTCAAAGAAAGTGTTTAACAAGTAAATGCTCAAAATAGTGTCAAATTGAAAATCACAAATTATACAACCGATTTTGCAATAGGAAAGAATAACCTTGGTTTTCACGTTACAATTTTTCTTTTTCTTAAACTATAATGAAGGGAAATACTTAGATTTATTGTTGTCTATATCTTATTTTAATAAATATGTTTAAAAATACAAAATATATATGAACAATTGTAATTTTTAAAAATTTTTGTTGAAGAAATATTTATATATTGAATACTTTTTAATATTTTTTATGTTAAGAAATATTTTTATCAAATGCAAAATTACTATACAATAAAACTGAAACCAATATTATTCACCTCAATTTTCTAAATCTGCATACATTATTGTTTGGGAATTGAATTGTTTCAAAAGTATCTAACTGTGTGACATGCTGTATCATATTGGTAGATTGGTTTGGCACGTCACAGCTACAAGGTTGCCAACCCCTGGTCAAGAGATATTTATAAAAATTGTTAAATTTCTGCCGACATATTTATAAAATTTTATACATGTGGATTTTATATTGATCAATTTGCTTAGTTAGAAAAGAAATTTGAGTATCGTAAGTACGCTTTGAAATACAGTTATCGAAAGTAATAAAATGAATTAAAATGAACACATTTCGGAGATTATTAGCATTACACTTATTATTATTAATAGCATTTCAATTATTAGCATTCCAATATTAAATTTTGAGGCCAAAAAAAGCCCTTGAACTTCGAATAAAACAAAATATTATTTAACATTTAAAAATAAAAGATCCGAAATATACTTTTTCAGTGTCATAATACTTAAAATTTAAATTAATGCAACTTTTAGGGGTTTCCTACTTTTTCATCATTTAGTTCGATGATGCCTGAAAAATCTAATTATTGTAGAAAAATTGTTTTACTATTTAAAAAAAGAAAACAAGAATAATAGGTAAACCCAATTATTTGCATGTTATATTCGCATATGTATTGTTAAATTTATATATATTTATGAATTTGTATATTTATTAAAATGACTGATGATGAAAAAAAATTGGCAGTTATAAAGACTGCCGATAGAAGTGAAAACTTAGAACTTTTAGTATTAAAATTTGAAATTTCATAATGTTTGAATTAAAATTATCAACATCAATCTGGTTTTCACATCCATTGACACTCCGAGCAACAACTAAATGCCTGTCTATATGGTTTACATATATTCAAATATATTACGGGCTGCACAAGATCATGACAAAATATAAATACAATTCAATTGAAATAACAATTAATATACAATCATATTATTTATGGATAGTATTTGTATTTACTTAAATTTCAATGTACTTGATTTTTAACATTATTTTAATTGTGTTTTCATCATTATCATCCCCTCAATGTCATTTCAACAATACTTAGACTTTTTGTACTTTCAACTATTTCATTTTGTTCTAAAAAATACAATAGGCTTATGGTAACTAAAGTAAGAAAGGAAAATGTTTGATTCAAATTTATCTAAGTATCGCGTAAAAACCGCATCGATCGTCGTTTTATATTTTGTAGCACTGAGTTTTCGATCATTGGACATATTTAAATTAAGTGTTTCATTTAGAAATTCAATTAGTGATAGATTTTTATCAACTGCAAAGTTAATACAGAAGTTTCCACTTAAAATCGTCGGTACATTATCATGTTTTTCGCTAAATTTTTTTCGAGTATTTCAGAACCTTCTTTTGTATAAATCATCAAATTTTTGAATAAAAATTGTTGTATCTGTCTTATAGATTTGCCAGGGGAAATATAAACGGCAACTATTAATATGTATTGCCCATTCTTTGAATCGCAACAAGCAACGCATATTTCGCCTATATGAGAAACATTAACACCAATGCTTCTAGTGAATTTAGTATGCATGTCCATATGTGAAGTATTGAAGTGTGACGTATCTTGAGTAATTGTGATAAATAGCTACGCCTGCTGCTGGAACTTCGGGTCTTTTATAACTTACAACAAAGTTGAAATTAGGAATATCAAGTGGTTCTTCGTTTTTCATACGAATTTCTGACAAAAGCAGAACATTTTACTTTTTTTTATGATAGCATCATTTTTTAGGTCAGCTGTATGCGCATGCAAACTTTGACAATTGAATAAAAATATCGATAATCCTTTCTTGTTGGAGATGAATTCTAGAAAAGGTTTGTTGACCGTTTGTAGTGTATTGTTTTGTAACCTTTTCAATTCTAGCGTTAGATCCTCTCGATGACTTGTTGATCTTTTATGATGTTTATTTGTTTCTGAAGCATTTAGAGGTGTTCCTGTTCTACCAATGCAAAATTTCCAGCTGCTGCTAATATTTTCTTAAGTAACCAAAAATAAACCTTGAATCCTCCTTACTCTTGTTAAAGCTACGTATACTAGTTCCCTAGGATGTTTACGATCGTATTCGTAGATAATAGCATCATAAGTACCTTCCTGTGATTTGTGAATAGTCATTGCCAAAGCAGAAATAAGTGGAAATTGTTTTCGTTTCGCTATTATGGTTTTATTGTTATTGAGTGGTATAGATGATGTCTGAGGAGTGATTGGCACAGCATCACCGTCAAGATTAAGGCGGACACTAAAAATCTTCGATTTTGTAACTCATTTTCGTACACATAGTTCTGGAAATCTCATCCAAATTCTTATGATGTCATGATTGTCATCTATCTCTCTATACGTAACACAATTTTCCAACAGTGCCATTCGATAATCTGTCTGCAACATCTATGTTGTTTGCTATCATGCAAGGTCGATTGAGAACTAAAATTAATTCGTAAGGTAATTCACCAGTGTCATCAGCTCTCCTTTTATGGAAATTCTGTCTATCAAGATTTTCTTGCTCAGCATTATGACACCCTACGAAAACATCAGATGCCAAAGATATTGTTTTATTTTCTTCACTGTTTCAAATAGAATGGTTGCACTCATTTACCGTGGCGTTTGAAAATATAAGTCTAATTCCTTCAGGACATATTTTGATCGAGCTTCTTCTTTTATGATAAATCTTGATTCTATTACCTGTGTTTCTTCTTCCGTTAAAATATTTCCATTTCCAATCTTCGTTAAAATTTCGACAAACTGACTATCCTCTAGTCTCATTACTTGTTTCAATTCAAGTTTTATAAATTTTCGCCAAGTTGTTTCACCAGTCATTCTATTTTTAATTTGCTTGAAGATTGGCGTCGCTTTTACAGTAGGTAATTGTCGCAAATCCCCGATAAGTATAACGCGAACCCACGAGATTTCATCCATCAAAAAAGTTTCTAAGGCGAACAGCACACTGCGCGTGCGCCAGTCAGAGCATGTCTGTGACGCGAACCCATAAGTTTTCCCCCCACCAAAAAGTGCCCAATGCCGCTAAAGAAGTTTTCACTTCAATAAATGGATAAAGTATGTCATATTTGTAATTAATTCATTAATTAACCCGGGGTCAGTCGCGCTGGGCACATATTCACCCAAGCTCACGAAATCTTTAATTCTGGGAAAACTATTTGTTACAATAGGCCATATCAGTATCCTCCAATATGACAGAGAGAGAGTTTTCATGTAAACTAAAATGTATTTGTCATATATCTCCCTCTTTTTCGGGAACAGCGATGGTCTTCTTTGAATCTCAACATACTTGGGGCGACTAGTCTCGCGTACTACCACTTTTCTTCCATAATATTTTCTATGAAAAAACTACCTTTTTCTTCTTGCTGTGTTTTGCGCCTCATTAAGGTTTAAAAATGTAAATGAACAGAATATAAAGAAAGAAATGGGCATCAGTGTAAACTCTACTGGATAAAGTTGAAACTGATGAAGCAAATGTAAAACATGAAGTAATGTAGATATTAATCCTGATACAAAATTTAAGAAAAGTGATGAAGATAAAACGTTTGAGTTGAAAGGAAAATTTTCAAATACTACTTAAAAAACACCATCAAAAGAAAGATAAGAAGCCATAAGGGTCTAACAACACACACTGAGCCCTGGAAAAAAGACAAAAGCGTGTAAAAGTTCACCATGCTATTTGTAGATCTTCAAAGAACAATAAGAACACAATAACTTGAATAAAATATGACAGTTTTGCCTGAAAATACTATTCCTTTAATATTAACGAAAAGTACCAGTGATTTGTGTCCTTCATTAAGGTCACGCACATTTGAAACATTTTAGTTGAAGTGGATTGAATTTTTTCTCAAGTTTCAAAGAAAAATGATGTATTTAAAAGCAGGTTCTTATTTTTTCTCTTAGTTAAATTATCCGTTGGAGTAAAAATAATTATAAAAAAAGGGATTGGGGTGACTCCGACTCCTTTCGCAACCCCGAACGTTGGTATCAAGTGCGAGCCTCCTCACGTGTAAAGAGGACGATACACGTTAAATCTGCCTAGGGTTCCAAGTTCTCCTATTATTGTGGTGTAAAAATTAAGAGAGAGAGTGCTGATTCTGGTGCCTTCCTCGTCACTTGACTGTGGTTCAAAATTACGGGGCCTTCACCATTAGCTCTAGTATTGCTTCAGGGTGCAACGTGAAATAAAATCAAATATATCAGAATTTAAACTTTCAATCTTATAAATATTTTTTTCTAAGTAAAACATGAAATTTAACGAATTACTTAGATGAATTAAAATTTTTTATTTAAATAAATACCTTAGAGAATTTCATAAAAAACATGTTAAGGCAAAAAATAAATAAATTTTAGAGAGTTCTGCTTTTACCTACAATTGCTCTTTTTCAAAATTTAATTTCTAACGCTCAAACACAGGTCTTAAAATTGGATTTATGATTTGAACCAAGAAAATTTGTTTTAATAAGTATAAACCTTCTTTCAACGTTAGTATCGAGTGCGCACCTGATCCTGGGTTAAAAAGTGCGTAATTGTACATTTGTAATTAACTTTTCTAGGTTTTGATTCCTGAAAGAAAAAAAAAAAGGTGTTGAACTAATTCCATCGCGCGTTTTCTTATTTTGCAGATTCAAAAACAGAGACGGTTCATTTTCATAACTATTTTATAAGTGAAGTTCATGATGAATATCAAACCAATATTTGCAAAAAACAGTCGTATATATATCGAAAGAGACAGCTGCAGTTGTTCAGATTCTACTACTTTTTTCCTTTTTAAAGCAGACAATCACATTTAGAAATCTTAAATGAATGTATTTGAAAATGAAATACGTCCGAGAATATTTACAGATAATTCACGCAAAGCGAAAAAAAAGGAATAAAGTAAAATATATTTTGAAAGTATAAGTAACATGTTTTGATGATAAAAAATTACGCAATATTTTGTTGATAAACATCAAAATTCGATCCAATATCAGGATTATTATAAAAATTATAATAGAATCTGTACTTCAATTGTTTTATAACTTTGTAGCGAGCATTAGTTTGTAGAACTCTCAGTAGATGGCGTTGTGTAGCCTTGATGTATCCTAGCTTTCTTGGGAAAAAAGGAATTTAGAGAGCGAGGAGTTGCCCACACAGAACTGAAACCGGGTTGTTTTTCTAACCTGTAAGCAGGCACGCATTTGATGCTAACGTTAATGGTCGCGCCGGGGGATTGAGTCACCCCAATCCTTTTTTCCAAAAGAATTTTTATTGTAGTGGATAAAAATCGTAATTCCAGTGAATAATTTAAATAAGAAAATGTATACTTACCTATTTTTCAGGTTTCTCAAAAAAAAAATCCAATAAAACTGAAATAAAATGTTTCAAATGTGCGTGACCTTAATAAAGGACACAAATCACTTTTCGTTAACATTAAAGGAATAATATTTGCAAGCAAAACTGTTACATTTTGTTCAAGTTATTGCAGTTTTATTGTCCTTTGATGATCGACAAATAGCATGTAGAATTTTTTCTGCTTGTGTCTTTTTGACAGGGCGCAGTGTGTCTTGTGTATACTTGTGGTTTTATACCTCTCTTGATGGATTTTTTTAAGGTAGCATTTGAAAACTTTCCTTTTAACTCAAACGTTTCCTGTTCATCATTTTTCTCAAATTTATACTCTCGCTATCAGGATTAAAATACCCATTATCTCATCAGGTTCTACTCTTGCTTGATCTGTTTCAACCAATAGAGATCGCACAGATGCCCATTACTTTCTTCATATTCTGCATTTACATTTATAAACCCTAATGAATCGCACAACACAGCAATCAAAACCAGTAAGTCGTTGTTCACAAAGGGAAAATATGGCATTTTCTTTGAAAATTTTTAGTAAGTAAAGTGTTCGCCTGGGACACTTAAGGCTTTGGAACAACTTTTTGCCAGTGAGCTGAGAAAATTTCTCCAAATGAAAGTTGCTTGAAATTCCAGCCCCCCCCTTCCCCAATGGGGTTCTTCGGCGCCATACGTCCTAAACAAGATGGCGGTAACGATGGTAGCTTCGCATCAAACGCATCAGGTATGGTGTATAATATTTTAATGGTGTACAAAATAAGAATGGCATTTATATTTTAAACAGAATGATGCTCTATTTCTGTTTAGCCTCCCCGCCCGTTAAAAAACGCGAGCGAATTAAAAGAAATAATATTGGATGGTCGTTTACGAAGCAGAAAAATCGGCCAGTAATGTTTCAACGTGAAGAAAGAGCGTGGCTGACGTCACATGCATGTCGTTTTGTTTACGGTAACCCTCAGATTCGGCGAAAAGTTGGGCTAAAAAGTTGCATGAAAAAATTACGTGTGATACCGCCTTTAGTCACCCCAAGTACCTTGAGATTGTAAGAAAACGTTTGTTGTTCCAAAAAAAGTGGGAGGTATGACAAATATATTTTAGTTAACATAAAGACTGTCATGTAGGAGGATACTGATAAGGTCATTAGCAACAAAAATTAACAGTTTTCCTTAAATTTAAGATTTCGTGAACCTGGGGTGACTGTACTCCGCGTGACCGCTCTCGGGTGAAAAAGTTTGAAATAACTTAAAAGAAACATGCATTCACATACCCAGAAAGAAATAAGTATTATTTTGTTTGAAATAAGGAGAAACCTATATACGCATAAACATTTACAAATGACAGGCTAAACATAACACTATATGCGATTATATATATATAGAGAGAGAGAGAGAGAGAGAACTTTTATAAAATTTTTTCTAAACAAAAAACAAATTAAATTGAGGCATTGTTTTTAGAGTAAGAGCATTTAATTTGTCTTTTATTATGTTTTTCCACTATTCTTAATTATCAAAAATTATACTCATTTATTTTACGGAATTAATAATTTTTATTTTTGCCGAACAGTTTTAAATGACTACCGCGCGCACTTAAACTTTTCTTTTATAATATATACATTCTTTTCTTTTTTATCCAGATTACTTTTTTGATTTAGAACTAAGACCATCATCATGAATGGCATCACGACATTAGATGATGATAAAGACCTTAAAAAGATATTTAACCAGAAATGAAAAAGACAATACTTTTCTAAAGTCATTAAAAATGGCTTTAAAACACATTCGAGTTTTTGTTCTCTTCCGTTTTTTTCATATCATAATTCGAGTTAGAAAGAAAAATATGCTTTAAAATGTCATAATCATTTATATTTTTTCATTAGAGATAAAAAAAATTAAATATCATTTCTGCTTAAAGTTTTATCAAGCCTTTTACTGAATTGCAAAGAAAATTAAATTGATAAAAAAAAAAAGAGAAAAAATTAACAAAAATAACTATCGTTCTAGAGACTATTAAAAATATTTTTTTAAAAAATTTGCAGAACAATTACTTTGTTTTTATTTGATTTTAGAGTGTACTTTGTTCTACAGGTTTAAAAGAAAGAAAATATTAAAAATCTAAGCAATACCTACAACTTAAAAAATTAATATAAATATTTTTTGTAGAAGTCAATTCCTACTTATAGGTCAACAAAGAAAATTATTATTTTAGATACTTTTCAGAAAAAAATTACAATTATAATATCTATATGACAGATTCACAATAGTATGCGGCAAAATAGAAAATGATTTATCTTGCAGTTTTCCATTTTCCTTTCTATATGTAGTGTAAGACTATTATTTTGGTTTGTTACAATTTATTCATAAATTAAATTTAATTATTCCAATAAAATAGTATAATAAATCACACCCAGAAATTAGGTCTTTCCAAGTGGGATTCGAAACTACGACCTTTAGATTAGAAATCTAATGCGTTATCCATTGCGCTACAGGGACACAACGAGCGATTTTCCTTTTTATATATGGGGCTGGACTTATTTTTGTTTGTTACTATTTATTCATTTTTTAATTTAATTAATGAACAAATATTTGAAAAAACTGTATCAACATGAAGTGTCATCCACTACAAGTTTAAAAAATGTATTTGAACTTGAGTGAATAAATAAAAAGTACACTGGTGTCCAAAGGTTAAGCATAATTGACAATTATATGAATAAAGAAGAAACTGTAAATCAGAATGGCGGGAAACGTGATTTGCGAGTGTAAAATGGTTATAAAATAAGGAAGCAAATCAAAAGAATGATAATAATTAATTTTATTATCCAAAGTAGCAGTTTGAAAGAAAACTGAGCATAGCAAGAATTCACACTTTGAAGAAAAAATGAAAGAAAACTTTAAATAAAGTACTGATGCTGCTGTTTAATAAGACGTGTGGCCGCCTCTGACAGCCAGACACGCTGCACAGCGATTTACCATATTTGCTGTGAGATGATGAATGAGTTGTGGGCTCAAACGCTTCCAAGATTCTAGGAGAGCTCTCTTCAGTTCTGTAACGGAGCTCTATGGGGGCGAAAGGGCTGAAATTTGCCTCCCGAGCATATCCCATACATGTTCCATAGGATTTAAATCAGGGGAGTTCGCAGGCCAAGACATGCCTGGATGTTTTCCATTTCAAGGAAGTCATCAATCAGCACCGCTCGGTGACATGGCGCATTATCATCCATGAATATGAAGTTAGGACCGACAGCACCTCGAAACAAGCGAACCTAAGGCTCAAGAACTTCGTCTCTGTATCTTTGAGCAGTTACAGACCCCGTGTCAAAGAAATGGAGGTCTGTGCGGCCGTCCATCATGATGCCTGCTCATACCATTACTCCCTTGATGGAAAATGTCACTACTCAGACTAAACCGGGACTCGTCACTGAACAACCGTCATTTGCACACTTCTCCCACACTTCAATGTTGATATTTCAAACTCCAGTCCAAAGGAGAGCGTTTATGCGCCGACGTGAGGGGAATGCAAACTGCTGGTCTTCTGGCATACAGGACAGCATGATTGAGTCTCCTGTAAACAGTTTGTCTTTAAATTCGTATGCCTGTGGCGACTGTGAGAGCCGAACCCAGTGCTCTTGCAGTACTGCCCCTCTGAGGTTGCGCACTTATTACCAGATATCGGTCTTGGCGAGGCGTTGTGACTCTTGGTTGACCTGATATTGGTTGTCGGGTAACATCTCCCGTTTTTTGAAACCTCTGCCATAGTCTTCAGAACACAGACTGGTTCACATTCAGAATTCGAGACACTTCGTTTTGTGATCGTGAGAATTCCAGCATTCCAACGATTCTTCCTTTCGTAAACATGTCCAATTGGCGTTTTTGTGCCATCATTCAACTTGTTTAATGGCTAACAACTTCTTTCGCAAAGCAGTCGCACGAAACTTGTCTGAACTGCCTATGCTGCGTGAATCGGTTTGTCCGCTTTCGACATGCGCCGGTGTTTCGCGCAGGACGTAGTCGACTGAAAAGTTTTGCATAAGCCTAATATTTCTTCTTCACCCAATTAATATTCGCAAGAAATTTGGAAGAATTTTACGAATATTTACTCTGTTTTTCACATTTTGCGATTTATGCTCAACCTTTATACACCAGAGTATTTTATTAACGATTGAAAATTTGAACATTATATACATATATACATATGCAAATAAATATACAGAGGGAGAGTGTGAACTAAGACTAGGAATTGAAAAAGACAAACTGAGTATTATTCATTATAGTTTTTATCACTATAAGGTTATATTATTTCTAAAAATTGAGGAAATAAAGGTAACACTATCGACCCCCGATTTAAGTAATCTCTATTTAACGAATTTCGAGATATAGCCCGGAAGTGGTCGTGCGGGGCACAAATCTGGGAAAACTGTTTATTTGTTACCAATTACCTTGCTATTATCTTCCTATATGACAGTCTTCATGGGAGCTAAAATGTATTTGTCACATACATCCCATTTTTTAGGGAATGGCGAAAGGTTTTTACAATATTAAGGCAGCGTTTCTCAAACTGTTTGACGCGCCCTCCTTGAGGGACGTGACAACTCTATGAGGGGTGCGCAAACATATTGAAAAATCAAAAACAAAAATATTGTTTAATTTTTTTTTATTTTACTGAAAGTAAGCAAACAAAATACATTCTGGCATAAAAAAAATAAAATACACCTTTACACTGATATATTACACTTATAAATGTATCAGTGCTACACAATGTATTTTATAATTAATTTAACAATAATAAGTTGAGAATAAGTTTAATAATTACCAGTGACCTCATGGGATTGTCATACATAAAAAAGTATCCAAAAATGAATATTTATCTTTATGATTTGTAAGATTTATAATTAATCCCTAAAATGCTGATTAAAAGTTACACGATTTGCCTCCCAATGCCAACAGTTTTCCACGCAGGCGCGTGTATGTGATGCATTGGGGGAGGGGGCAGGTTGCTTTTTCAAATGACATTCTTTTTCTCCTGAATAGAAAAAGACTTCTCTTGTAAGAAACAAATTTCAAGAGGACCATTATTTGATTTTGCAGATGTAGAGACGAGTCATGACTGTAACTGATCGTGCGAATCTTGAGTATAGAAGACGAAATTCTATTTTTATCTCATCCCAATCGCAACGCAGGGGATAATTTCAGATTTTAATGATTATGTAACATTTGTTGGTGTACTACAAATCTGCACAACTGAGATTGAAGAAATTGTTGATCTGTAGGAGCCAATGAACAACGATACTAATGCTAAAATTGTGTGATAATGAAACTCCTATAAAACTATTAAGGTATCTGGGACGTCTGTGACAAGGAAAAATGAATTTTTTTACACCAAATTTTAATGATTCTCACTTATTTAAATTAAAAACAATGATAGTAAAATTTTTACATTGAGTTATCTGTATGTTAATGTAAAAAGAATCCATTTTAAATCACAAAAAAATCTGTATGAGTAATAAATAATCAATAGCTACTTTTATTTTCGAGGCATGTTCTTACGTTAAAATATATTTCGAATAAATCCACTTCATATATCGCTTTTAAATTTTCCAGTGTGTTTGCAAACATAACTATCAATAAAATAAACGAAATGAAATTTAAAAAAATAATTTTATAGAAATTTTAAAAAAATTTAAATTTATTGATTCAAATTATCTTTAAATTTCATGCAGATATTGTGCTATATCTGAAATTTGTGAATGTTTATTCGAAAATGAATTCATTCACTTCTTTAAAAATTGTGAATCTTGTATTATGCAAAATATCAGCGCTGTAGAAAAAGTAGAATTTGCGCAAAGTGTACCGGAATCATGAAAAGTGCATTTGGAGAAAACTGTGAATAAAGATATTTTTATCTATGATTTGCAAAATAATATATTTTTAATACAATATAAAGCCATACCTTAATTAATTGGATTATTTTGCATTATATTTAAGTTTTTAAATTGTAAATTAAAAATTATAGATTATTTAGAAGTCTTTTTAATTTCTCCTTTCTTACTTCATCAATACGTGTTACCAAAGAGTTTCACACCATCTTCCATTTAAAATACCATAGTTTTATATCTATAATTTTTAGTATTTGTACTTCAGTTCGAACATCGTCATTACAGGATATTACAGAATTCCTTACACATATTTTTATTGTTTTAAAAATGCACAAAGAAATTTCTTTGAGGAATTTAAAGAGTTAATTTGATATCCAGTTTAAATGACACTCTGTTTTTAAATCAAAAACTGTTTTTGTACTAATACATATAGATATTTATTTTAAAGTAAAAACAACAATTATAAATATATAGATTTATTCAGTATTCAGATGTTATAAATAACCATTTAGGAAAAAGGAAATGTCTATTTTACAAAATATGTAATTAATTACGGATAAACCTCAAGATCCACTTACTATATCCATTTGATTTATAATTTAAGAACTATACTGAGTATTTATAAATGCAAACTAAACATAATTAACATTAAAAAAAAACAAATTTTCTCTTAAAATTTTGTAACTAATCATTTAAATTTTCATTCATTTTTGCACAAAAAAATTTAGAATTTTTCATTAATATTGAACATATAATGCAGGAAAATTACGTTATTTATATAGAAAAATTAGTATTTTGCAATGCATATTTTATAAAAAATGAATTTTGAAGAAAGTGTATTTGATCACAGTTACATCATATTTGCTTACAAATTTAAAATTCAATTTTCTAGCGTTCTATTTATCTAATTCTCATGAATAATGCATTTACAGATGCAGCAAAGTTTATTGGAATTTTTAAAAGTAAAATAAAAAAAAAATGCAAAAGGGGAAGCATTGTCACACTCCAATTACCTTAGATTTTCTAATGTTTTACATTCTTTAGAAACTGTGTGTTAAAATACTCCTCCTTTTTAAGTAGCAAAATATAAATGATACAGAGTATTTTGTTCTCTGCATTTGGTCGAAAAAGAATTTTCGATTCTGGAATCAAAATTTTCGTACATCTTTTGATCAGTATTTTAAATTTTCCATTGTTACGTAATAATTCACTAATTGCATTTTTAGCCGTTGAAAAAAAGTGAGTAATTTTTAACTATGGGTGTTTTTTGCTTAGATGCGTATAAAATTTCCAAATGAGAGATGATAGAAATTTGTATTTTATTTGGACCTTGATGTAACGAATATCCTCGAATTAACAAACATAATGTTTGTTCCCAAAGTATTCGTTAAATCGGGATTTAACTATATTTATATATTGAAATTATTTGTCTGTTTGCTAATAAAAGCATCTCCTTTAGACATCAGGTGTTCTGGGATAATACCTCGAATAAATAACTTCAAAATATAAGAGCATTGCTCTTATATTTCTTAGGCAAATTCGTTAAAAAAGGAAGTACGCTTTATACGCCAAATATATCTAAAAACTAAACAAAACGCAGCTTGAAATTATAGGTGCGCCTTATACGCCGGATATTACGGTGAAAAAATCCTTAAGGTATCCGACTGGGTTCGGAGATAGTTTCCTAAAATATGACCTAAATAATTATTTTATTGTTAATTTTTAAGTAGGTTTATTGCAAAACTATAAAATACTGGGAAAAGAATTTTTTGAAAAATTATTTTTCAAACTATTCAGATATCTGAAACAAAATAATTCCAAAGAATTTGCTCTTTTGCAAACAATTCTAAAATATATATATATAATACAAAACCAGATATAAAATATTTGCAGGGATATTATTCCTTGGTATTTAACTATGTGTTACTAAGAAAAACCTAAAGTTTTACAATAAAGTTAGGTAATACAGGTATTCAATTTGAAAAAAACCCAGAATTTCTTTTAAAAAAAACCTTCTTTCATATTAAATTACGATAAAATATAATTTAATTGTAAAATTACCCTTTGCTTTTAGCACAAAAGTATTCATTATAATACAAAGAACAAACTCAAAATATTTCATAAGAATATTTCAATTATTTTAAGACCGTTTATCATTGTTACCGTGAACCATTATTTACAAAAATAATATTCTTCCGAAAAAGCAAAATAAAGTTTATATATTTGCAATAAAACTTCTTAAAGATTTAGGAAAAAATTAAAATTTTCCAGATTTGTATGTGGTGCCTACCTGAACCTCATACTTGAAACTCTTGCGTTTTTGAGAAGAGTCTTTCTTTATTTAAGAGCCAGTTTCTTATCTGGTTTAGAATGCTTCGTTGAATTAACAATTCTCGTATTGTCGAGGTGCCAAAACCATCCCTTCATTTCAGGCCCTAATTCCATTCCTAATTTTTGAAGTAGGGGTAATAGACCAGAAAACTCAGAATTAAAAAGTAATTTTGTAATATAAATCCCTAAGTGGAATGTTTGTAGCTCACACACAATAAAGGTCTCTTTCGGGATTATACTTCACACGACATTGTTAAAACTTTCTTTGCAGTTCTGAATTTTACCGTGAAGACATTTTCTTAGGAGATTTTGATCGTAAAAGACCATTCTAAGCCTTTTTAATAGAATTAGTAATTGATTTTTGGAGGATCCGTTGATTTTCCTTTCAACGTATCTTCAACAAAAGAATTCTGCTCTCTAGAAATCTTTTCTTTTTTGGCCTCACTGATATTGTTTCTGGTTCGATAACTTTAATAAAAAATAAGTATATCTCTGTATATATATACACACAGAGAGAGAGAGAGTGAACTATAGTAGAATTAAAAAAATTATAGTTTAAAAATGAACTAAAAAACACGCTTTTATAGTGAATCGAACTAAAAAGTAAAAAAAATAATTCTTAATATAAGAATAAAATGAATAACGAGAAAATTAATGTCACTAGGGTAAAAGCGTCCTATATCAATTGTTATAATTTCTTGATTCTATTCCGAAATGCTGAGTTAGTGTTAAAATGTCGTACAAAGCACCCCCCGCTTTTACCCCAATGACATTAATTTTCTCGTTAATCATTTTATTCTTATATTAAGAAATATAATTTTTTTAAGAAAATTTAGTGTTTTTTAGTTTATTTTTAAACTATAATTTTTTTTATTTTTTAGTTCGATTTACAATGTAAGCGTTTTCTTTTTAGTGTTTTAACTATCATTTATTCATAGTTGAATTTATCCTTGAGTTTGATATTTGGAGCCGGAATTACGTGGCTGCTAGGCTTAGTCTTGCTCTTCAATAGATATTAATTAACGGGTCTGAAGGGTTATTTATTCTCTCCGTTTACGTCGCCTCGGATGAGTCCCGTATCGTTATATTTCAAAGATTTCGTCTCTATAGATACAGGTCAAACTAATAAAAGTGTGTTTAGAAGAAAAAGTTCAAACAAAAATTTTTTTTAATATGCCATGTTCTAATAACGGACTAAAAAGTATAAAATTCCTATTTTAATTGTTTTTCTTCTTTTTTTCCACATTTTCATGCATTATCATCCTTTTCTGGGCTATGGTCCAAATTTCAAATCTAGCTATCGGGAAGTCACAGCTTAAAATCATTAACAAAATTCCACCCGGACAGACATAGAAGAAAACGAGCTAATAAAAGCATGGTAAAATATTAAGTGCCAATCATAACAACACCTTTTAAAAGTATTGCTTTAATGTTAATTCGAATCAACACTTCTAAACGTATCGCTTTATAAAAATATTTAGCAGTTAGACCATGAATTGTTTTTTTCAACATGCACGGGTCTTTTTTTTATTTCCATTTTCAGAAAAACTAGATAATTGTTTATATTATGGCAAGAAATCGTTATCGCACACCCTTTCTCACATAGAGAAAACACTTTTTCGTTTGTTTTATCTCTGTTAGCCACAAGTGTATTCGTTTTGGGGATGTAACCTTAATCTTTTAGTCGCCAAATCTGGAAATGATATATGGGATTAGTAGCCAAATGTGAGAATGGTTTCTGCAATAAGTCGCCAAATCTGAAAATGGTATATGCAATAAGTCACGAAATCTGGAAATGGTATATTGTCACGAAGATTCTAGGAGTAGAACGGGTATCAATACAACGGTTGAATAGAGCAATGCGAATTTATTGAATGCAAGAAGGCAGGCCTGATCTACTTGATCGTACACCAGGCGATATGATACAGTGGTGACATCTAGAATATTCTAGAAGTATTTGAATTAACATAAATTTGCATACGCTGCAACTTTCTGGAAAATTCTAGAGAGTAAATTTAAATCAAATTAAAAAGTGTAGCGAGTAGCAGTCAATTTGAACAAAATAAATATACATACATAAATATAGGGAGATAGTGAACTAATATTAGGAATGGAAAAATATAACAACTCGCGTTTAAATTAAAACAGACATTCCAATTACCTATGTGTTGCCTATTTGAAAGAAAAATATACCTATTTAAATATTTGTAAAGTGAAATAAAGCTTACTAAACATGAAAATAATTCGTTAAAATTTTTTAAATTAATAAAAGCGTATTTCGTGGTTGAAAATCAACCGAAAACTTCCGGTTTTGGATTTCCATTTCCATTTTCGATTTGGGCTTACAACTCCAAATAAAAACAGCTCTAATGTTTTTTCTAATTGACTCAGAGTTAAAAGTGAGATATTTTTAGAAAGCTTATAAAACAGGCCACAAAAATGAACTAAAAAAATTCGATTTTTTTTTTTTATGAAGATGATGTTTTAAACCAGTCGGTTCTTAATGTGTGAAATATATAGGGTGTATGGGCTTAAAGTATTCAAAAGTTAAAGATTATTATTTAGGATTTACCCATCAGAAAATAATAAACTGTTCATCAGTGGATTAGGAACCCCTCTGAGAGCGTTTGGGTCTATCCAATTGGCCACATTTGCGCGCATTATTCAGTAATCGCAGATGATAAACTTGTTACACACTGACTTCATTCGGAAAGATATGGACGCCACAGCAAAATGTGGAGTGCGTACTTTGGTTATCGGGATTTAAATCAGTCACGCGTGTACAGCGGCGTGTTTGAACAGAATGGAATGTCGATCCTCCGACATTAAAATCTATCTACCAATGGGAAAGAACTTAAAGGAGACGGGAACTTTGGTATCTCAAAGTGGCAAGTTTCCTTAAGTTTCGTGATAGATCTATTGATTCCCTATTGACCTTGCACTTGATTAATTTTGTAGAAGTCCTAATTAGTCTATTAGGCAAGCCAGTGACGACATTCCATTCTGTTCGAACACGTTGCTGTAGACGCGTGATTGATTTAAATCAGGTTAAACAAAGAACGCATTGCACTTTTTTGTTGTGGCGTACACATATCTTCTAATGGAGTTAGTGTAACAAGTATATCGGCTGCTTTTGCCGAATAATGCGCGCATGTGTGGCCGATCGGACTAGACCTAAAAACTCTCGAAGGAGTTTCGAATCCATGGATAAACGGTTTACTACATTCTGATGGGTAGTTCCAAAAAAATAAGCCATAAGTTTTGAATACTTTAAGCTCAGCTTAAGATATTGCGAGATATGAGATATTGTTACGTGAATCATCGCGTTTACAATTTCGAACGTGGCAAATAAAGGCGCAGTTCATATAGCACAGGATTGGGTAATTCTTTTGGTTCAAAGGCTGAATTGTGGCAGCAGTGGATACTGCAGGGCCGCTCTTTTTAAAATGATTGCATCTCAAAAACGTGACCAGAACGTAGAGAATATTTTCTGCTTGGGGGGGGGGAGACCCTCGTTTGGGCCGCTATTTGCTCATCCCCAGCAGAGTGGAATTTTCTTCCATCTCTATGTCCGATACCACACACTTACTCACATAGGTATTTATGTGTAAATTGCATCTTAATATATCTTTATGATGCAAATATGCTATATATATTTTTATAACATCTTGTTGTCGCGGTAGATTAGTAGTTATAGTCACAAACCCATGGCCGTAGTGTCGCGGGTTCGATTCCTAGTGCTACTGAAGAGTTTCTGTTTTAAGAGGTCCGACGAAAGTTTAATCTATCGAGACAATGTCGTCCCGTTGGTGTGGTAGTTAGGGGAGGGAGTATCACCTCAGGTGTCGTCCTCGTCACTTGACGGAGGCTTAAAATTGCAAAATCTGTCGCCAATAGCCCTCGTATTGCCTTATAGTGTGAAGCTAATAGACATTCATCCACTAACATATTTTGATTTCATTCATATATAATTAAAATCACCTATAAAATCTTTTATTTATTCTGATGTGGAGGTACGTCCTTTTTGGAGGTTGAAAATTTGAAATTTTTTTTCGACATTCCCGACAAAAAATTCAAATATTGTGTTACAATGATCAAAATTTTTTTTCAATGGGGATGCTGATTGGTGTTTTACCATTGCAGACCTTGTACATTCCCCGAGAGCTGACATTTTTTTTAGTGTGGCACCATATGGGTTATATACCAATTACCGCAAGTAATTTTGACACCTAATTTCCTCTCCAGATGTAGGCACCGGAGCTCTGACGCGGCAAACCTGTGTTAAAAATTTAAGTTTTCCTAGAGCACCCAAGCAAAGCAGTCAATCTAGGGATCTTTAATATGCCATATAATCATACGACAGGGACTCTGTCGATTTATTGCCTCATGAAAATTCACCGATTTGTGCCGGGATTGAACCCGTGATTCTAGCGTACAAGGCGTCAAACCAACTACGACACCTAGTTGGCTATGATCAAAATATTTTTACACGAAATTTGAAATTAATTGGGATATAGCCTCAGAAATTTATCGATACATAAACTATAATTGAAAAAATACACATTCTGAGAACAAGATGGCTATCATGCTGTTATAAAGTACGAGTGCGGTCATTCAAAAAGAACTGCATTAAAACAGAAACCGTAAATCCTTTTTTTTTTTATGGGATATGGTACGATTTATATACATATAAAAATCTTTGATTTATAGATTTTACATTTTTGTTTCTCTTTATGTATGTGTATTGTGTAAAATAGATTTGTTCTGAAATTATCGCAAAACAATAAACATTTAATTTTTTTAAAAAAGATGTTTTATAGTTAATGATGAGTTTTTAAAATGCTGCTCTTTTCATAATAAATGACTCGAAATTGGATTTACAAGTGTGTTAAACTATATTTAACAGAGTATCAAAGGATTTTTTTTACCTAACGCTGCTTAATCCCCAGCAACGCCTCTGGCGGGTCGATTTTCGCAAAACCCCTTCTGTAGCAGATCTCTACACCAAAAAAAGGAAAGTGGACCATAAAAGGACTACAAGTATAATAGTTCAAAAATAGGATTATATATATATGTACACAATACTCTTTAATTTCTTTAAACAACATTTTTGTTTGTGATGGTTCTGGGCTTCAGGACTCGAGCGTGGATAATTACTAGCTACCTGCCTAACTGAAATCATGGGAACTGTGTCTCCTTAAACATTAACAGCTCTGAGTTTTTAAAGTAAGCTTACGCAATTTGCTATTGTACGATATCTTCCCACCAATAGCAAGCTCCATCCACAGAAGTCATAAATTCTAAACTTCCGTTTGCCGCTTTATACAAAACCCCGAGACTGTTGAAAATCCTTCCATTTTATCTTCATTTCAATGTAACGTGCCTGTGTTTTTTGTGTGTTAAGTGTTCTGTTTAAGAGAGCGTTTATCAAACTGTGAGCCTGCCCCCTAGGGGAAGGGGAGTAATAACTCAACGAGGAAGGTGCGAGCTTATTGAAAAGTAGAAAATAAACGATTGATTTTTTAAAAAAATATTAATTTACTGAAAGTAAACAATTAAAATACATTCCGACACAATAAAAAATAAAATACACATTTACACAGTAGTAAATATTATCTTACCATACACACTTATAAATATATCAGAACTGCACAATATGTATTTTATAATTAAGAACAACTTTAATAATTACCGATGTCCCCATGGGTTTTTAATATATAAAAATATGTACACAAAATATAACATCTATCTTGATAATTTGTACGGTTTATAATTAATCCCTAAACTGCCGAATAAATTTACGCGATTCGTTACCCAACGATATCGTTTTGAACGTATGCATAGATATGCGGTGTATTGGGAGAGGAGAAAGGGAATAAACACACAAGAAAATCCTGTGGAATATGTAGATCCTTCGCAAATAATGTCAAGCTCCTTTTATAGCATTCAAAAGCTTTCGGAATAATTTTATGGATAACAGTGAAAAGAAAAGGTCGTACTTTGTAAAGATGTTTATATACGCTCAGGGCAATTAACGCTTTGGCTGAGCGAGACGTTTATATACACCGGAGGCACTTTAGAGGTAAAAGTTGTGTTGTAGCCTTAGCGTCATAGTGTATTATTGAATTCAATGCATTGTTATGTATTGATGAGAGTGCGATGAAAATTATGATTGAATATTGGGTCACATGTATTGAAATTTTGAGAACACTGGTTAAGATGTCAAGTCTGTAGGTCTAATAGTTCTGGAGATATCATGATAAGTAAGTCGCTGTTTTCTTTTATACATTTTGATTTGAAAATCTTCTTTTATGCATTATATACTTTTTATCCTTCAGTAAAAAAGGAATAATGGCAAATTCAGATCAACTCGGCATGGAAAGGAATGTGTTTATCTCTACCATGGGAAAAGCAATCGTGTAGTAATCGAAACGCTAATTATGTTCGAAACATATTAACAAGCTCTAATTACAAGATTCGTCGTGTTGAGACTAATTAGGAAACCAAATTGACCACGAGACTTGTTGCACCTATGTTTCTAATCACCCCCCCTTTCCGTAATCGTTCTTTTCCAGCTTCCTTAAAAATGTATAAACCTGTTTTGAACACCTAACACGTTGTAACTGTTAATTTTGTAAATTTATCTCTTAAATTAAAAGGATTTGGATGTTTGTGGTTAATTTAATCCCGTTGGCGTTATTTGGCGACGGCGACCTATTCATTGAAGAAGAAAATAGAATAATAAATAAAGAGTTACTAATGACATACGTTTTTGTGCAAATGTGTTTTATATTTTAATTTCTTTTATTTAGTTGTTTAAATTTATAAATTTTTAAGAGTGGTTCAGCGATTTTCTATGGAAAGGGGAGTAGGCAGTTTAAAAGATTAAATCATAGGTGTCTTAAACTATGACCGCTGTGGGCCACATTAAAGAAAAATTTTTTTTCTGGGCCACACATACAATAATTTTTTAACAGATTGAAATAAAAAAACTAACTAAATAGTTTTATTAAAATAAATTATCTTCTTTTTATTATAAATTTTTTAAATTTGAATAAGAATGAATAGGTACATATTAAAAGCTTTTATTTAACTTACAATGTATGTATGTATGTATGTATGTATGTATGTAATTTGTTCGGGTGGAATCTTGCAACTCAATTTTGAAGCTGATATCTTCCTCCCATTGAGCTGAAATTTTGTATACACGTTTAGTTTGGATGACAATGCATGTTTTGACCATTATATTCCGATATTGCAATTAATTAAAAGATATTAATTAAAAACGTTAAAACTAGTTTTGGCGCCAACTTGGATATATCTGCATTGTTGTAATAATTTTATTGTTACAACAATGACAAAAGTTGGCGTCGAAAATCGGTTTCAGCCAAACTGGAATTTTATAACGTTGTGCTATTGACAGTACTAATTAACTTTGACTAAAAAATAATTACATTTCTACAACGTAAAAATAATCTAATTTCTACAACGTATGCAATTTTTTACAAATTTCTATCTATTTCTTGGATTTAAATTCAAAACATAAAAGTAGAGCTATTTTTCAAGTAGATTGGTACATTGTATACCTTCTCAACGCTGACAAGTTAACTGAGATGGAGTATTGAAGAAATTCTTTAAATAATTTATCTAACTTTAATCTATGAAACTCAGACAAAAAATAATTACAGAATCGGAAAGATCATTTTTTTTATGTATGTTACCCATCAAAAAGGAATCCACTAGGAAAACAATAAGAGAGAAATATTATCTAGAAATGCAATATATTTTCGATTTAAAAAAATAATTTTATAATAAAATGAAGAATTTTTTAAAGAAATTTCTAATTTAAGCCTACAAGTAATTTAAATATACCTCATTTATCACCAGTAATCTAAACACACACTACGACATGTGTCCTTAAATTTAATTACAAATAGAATCTGTTAATTTAATTTGAATTTAATTATTGATTTTTTCAAAATCAAGTTTCTAAAGATGATTTGAGCAATTAAAAAAAATAGATTCTTACGTAGAAGATATTCAATGTCCAGCAAAAAATTATCATTATTTGATAAAACTTTCTTTTTGATACAAAATGTGTTTTGAGTCTTAAGCATTTTATTGATTAATACAAATATTTAAATGCCTTTTGAAGTTTTAATAAACAACTAAAATTTCTTCTAATATGTTAGAGCAGGGTGGCCAACAACGGCACGCGTGCCACATTGTGGCACGCGGGAGTCGTAACTGTGGCACGCGAAGACTTATTGAAAAATTACAATAAATTTATGAAAATATTACTGAATTAATTGAATTACAATAGAAAATTATCATGAAGAGAATATGTAAGAAAACAGAAATTTTCAGCGTGAATTTTAAAGGCGCTATGCAAGATTTTTTTCTTTTCTTCAGTATAGAGCCTAAAATGAGATCATTCCCAAAACTTACAATTACACAGCATTCTAAAGTTCCGAGAAAAGTGTTGAGAACGTGAGACAAAAACAAATAAATTTTCCCTCTCTCGGACGGTCGAATCTGCCCAAAAGTCACCTTTTCTCGGGGGTGGTTAATTTTAACATCTCGGATTCCATTTGAATTTCAGCTTTTCCTTGCAGTGCTGAAGTTTAGTGTTTATAGATATTGGCTGTCAGCGTGATGTCAAATAAAAAGGTTTTTCCGAAGGTGTTGGCTATTTACGATTTCTGTAATTTCAAGAAGTAATTCTGCAATATATTAGGAGAGCAGTTGTTGATAAGGTAGAAGTAATTCTATCGCACAAAGTAGCCGCTTTATGAAGCAGAGGAGTGAGAACTTGCATCCATGACTAATCAGAATGCTGGATTCGGAGCCTAGAAATATGTAGCGTAATATCGGCAAATTGTTTCTAGCTGCCGGAATCAGTTCATTTAAACTCTGTTTAAGAAGATGATAAGCCTTTTTCCTTTTCTAAAATTGTTTTAGATTTTAGCGTTGAGCGTAGTTGTTTTAATTTTTTTTTTATTTCAATATGTTTACAAGTAAACCTACGACTTCAAAAAGAAATTATGAAAAGGATATTGCAGCACGTGATTTTAAATTGTCTGTGAAGAACAATACTTGTTAACGCATGAAAATGCTTCCAAGCCTCTTTGTGTGGAATTTGTATAGCAGTTCCAAAAGAATTTAACTGTCATTTGAATGTTAGACTGCATTTTAAACAGCTGCATAGTGATTTCAACAGCAAATATCCTGATGGATCAAATTTGAGAACGGAATTTATCAATAAAAAATGAAATCTTTAGCCGACTAACAATCCTTGTTCCAGAAGAAAAATGACGAAATGGAAACCATGGTGAAGGCTTCTTATGAACTATCTTTGTTGTATCCCGCAAGAAAAATTATATTCTGATGGAGAGAGATAATAAAATGTAGCCGTTTAATTTTCGCCAAAATGTTGGTGATCTAAATATCAAAAATATGGTTAATAATATAGCTTCGTCTAGAAATACGGCCATGCGTCGTATAGATGACGTGGGCCAGGATGTTGGAACGCAAATTGTCTCTGGACTTCAAAATTGCAAATGTTTTTCGTTAACTTTGGATGAAAGCTGTGATATCACAGACAATGCGCAGTTAAGCATCTTTGTGCGTTTCACGAACAATAATTTTGATACTGTGGAAGAACTTCTTGATTTGCGCCCCAACTAGTTTTAACTACAGGTGAAGGCATTTTCAAGGAACTCAAAAATGTAATTGAAGTTAACAAAGTAAAATGGACAAAATTAGACAGTGTTTGCACAGATGGAGCGCCTTGCGTGGTTGGCAGAATAAAAGGTTTTGTTGCATTGCTTGAAAATTATTTGGGAAGAAAAGTTTTCAAGTGTCATTGTATTATTCATCGAGAAGCTCTTTGTGCCAAGGTCTTAAACTTGTCTTTCGGTGTTGACCCCATGGTGCGCTGCATCAACAAAAACGAGCTCGTGCTCTGAATCAACGAAGATTTCATATGCTTTCCCCGAAGAAACGAAAGAAAATGGCAAGTGACTCCTTCACTGTAGTGTGCGCTGGTTTTCCAAAGGAAAGTCGCTTGCGAGATTTTGTAGTTTGAGGGAACGTGTTTTAGAATATCTGGAAGAAAACGACGAACC
>BMAO01024749.1:0-53861 GCA_019973975.1 Trichonephila clavata
TATTACTTTCAATTTTTCATTCAGTCGCTTCACAGAATTTAGATATTTTTATATGCATTTCATCAATAACAGGGAAAAAAAAATCTATGTAACATAATTATAAATTTTGTATATAAATTAAACTTTTAAAGCACACATGCAGAAAATGTTAAAAACATTCCTAAATAGGAAAGTTCATCAGGTTTGAGATGTTAAATGTCTGTGTGTGTGGTACCATCATAAATCTTCTTTATTTTCCACACTATTTGTCACAACTTGCAAGTTACCATAATTTCAGCTGGTGACTATATTGCAGAAAGATATCGCCAAAATTAAGTATTTGTAGCCAAGTAAAATTCGTTTTACAAAACGATGGTGGTGCCATCTGTTTGAGATAGTCCTAACTACGCCAAAAATAATTCAGAATGAACTTAAAATTTAAAAAAGTTCATTAATAAAAACATAACATTTAGTTATGGCTACACCAGTCAAAAGATTGAAGCATGCTTTCTTATATACTATTTAATTCTACTTGAAAAAATCAATTTTTTTCTATTAAAATGTGCTTTGCGTTCTCACTTCCTATACTTTAACATAGAAAACTCCAATTTCATTTTGCAATAATGATGAAAACTGTGTATTTTTTTCAAAAATCAAAATTCAAAGAACACTATCCTCAAAACAATAATTTTTTTTATACCCATAGACATTTTTATTATTTTTGGAGCTTTTTCCTGCCGGCAAATGTGCTTCCCGTGTGATTCCTATCCTTTAACATTGACCGAAAACACCCTTAAATAACTGTCCAAGTCATAATTACACTGCTGGCTACCGTAAATGCAACACCCTGAAGGAAGCACGCAAATAACATGAAATTTATAACATGCATTAGCGGAGGTGAGATATGCAAATTATTAGAATTTCAGCGCAGCCATACATCACGCACGCCTGTGGTGCCACCTCAAAGCGCTATTTAAGGCTTGAAGATTTCAACGATTTCAAGTTCGGCAATTGTGTTTTTCTTGTAGTTTTTTCGAAAACCCATCAGATATGTCTCGTAGAAAACAGCGATCAGCTTTTGAGCAAGTATCCGAGTTCGACAGAGGAAGGATAGTGGCCTACCGAAATTGTGGATTTTGGATTGTGGGATTTTTTTCAGCTTGACTGGAATCAATAAACTTTAAAAATTCTAAAATTGAACTTAGTTAAAAAAAAACTGAAAACGTAATTTATTATAATTATTAACAACAAAAAATCAATAACGTAAAGTATTAATATTTTTAAAAATCGAAAGTATCTACGTTTAATGTGTAATTTCTCTTTAAAAGAGCTCAAAACAGAATATTATTCTAAGATGCAACTGTATACCATAGTATATGTTCTTCCGTCAGTTGCAAATATGCGAAGATTTGGGCATTGGACACACCGTTCAGGCTACACATAGTTGGCCATGGAGAAAACATTGCTTTTCCAAATGCACCCCTGCTACCTGAAATGTTATCTTTGTTAATACCAACAGTAAAACTGGAATTTGAAATCGTTTGTATTAAATGGTAGTGGGGATACTTGGAATTTGAGGTATGATAACACTATATTTCTTTTCATGACATATGTTAAAATATTGGCACAAAGTATATTCTGCATAAGTTTTGTGATCCAAAGACTCTTTCCTTTACATAGTCGAGGCACATTGAGATTTTGTATAACTGGTATATTTAGTTTTAATTGAAGTTTATGTGTGGGTACACACGAAAGTTCAAGTGAATTTAAGAACTCTGTAGCATATGAAGTACTTTGTTCTTTATTCACGATTGTATTCATTGACAAATATTTCTTCATCCCCCCTCCCCAGCACATCGTTTAAATTTTCAATGTTGATTTTATGGACAATGACATTATATTGTCGAGGAGCATCGGTATTTTGCATAAACATAACTGGTACATTTATTTTTAATTGAAGTTTATGTGAGGGTACACCTGAAAGTGCAAGTGAATTTAAGGGGTCTCAGGGGTGTTAAAAATGTTTCGAGAGCACAAAATATGAACAATTTTCGACTAGAAATAATTCTTTGAGGTTAAAATGAAATAATTTGATTCTTTTACACATTTTTTATAAATGAATAAAGTTTCAAAAAAGTATAAAATGTCTAAAATGTAATCATAATTTTAAAAATAATAAGCACATAAATATAAGAAAAATTTTTGTAAGAAACAAATAGTAAGTTTTACGACACGCATGATATTTTCTGAAATAATAATTCTAATTACTAGCAATAAGTTGATTTATAAAGTCAAATATATCCTTATTAGATGGTAGCGATTAGATATAAAAAGAATAAAAAATAATATTTTTTAAAAATAAAAAAAGTACATTTTTAAAATTTTTTTCAAAAAATTTAATTTTTTTGAAATTTTTTAAAAAATTACAAATATGTAATACTATAAATAGCTAGGATTCAAAGATTATGATAGAGTTTATAATTCTGTAAAGTTTTATGCATCAAAGTATGATAGTTTTTGAAACGCAATGCGCGTAAGTGAAAAAAACACAAACTGAGAAAAAAGGCTTTAAAGTTTTAAATTGAATTTGAGAAAATACATTTTAAAATTTACATGCTAAAATGCTCCAGGATCATAGGATATGCCTTCCTGTTGCTCAAACAGCTCAATTTCTGTACTCTTTTTAATTTTTTTATCTCTCCAAGCTTCAAACGATGACGTTGAGCTCCTCTTTCTTGACGTAAAGATTCGACGATTGTCACGTTCAGCCAGGGACACACAAACATTTTTGTTAATTTTGAAGCCAATTTCTCTAAAATAGTAATAAGTATTTGATTTCCATCATTAAAAATGCTGGTTGCTAGATTTGCAGCAATCTCTGCAATCTGAAGGCTAGAATCAATCGTCTTCGAACAAAACTTCCAGATTAATGAATTTAAACTTTCATTAGGATTCTGTGTCTTACCTCCTAAGCATTTCTTCAGGAGTGCCAGATGAGATAAGTCTGCAAATACAGGCTTAATTACATCTCGAACAGCTTTCGCAACTGAGGGTTTGTGTTTATAATTTTGTAAATTATTATTAATTGCGGCATTATACTTACACTATGTATTTGGATTTGTAGGACAAAATCAGTGCATCGGTTCATCATCGGTGCTGCAAGAATGACCCCAAACAGCACAAATGGATTTCCGCATTTCCTTTACACTAGTAGAATTGCATCGAATAGCATTACCATAGTAATGCGCAAGCTTATCAATTAAACTATCAGTTAACCTACCTTTACCGCCTATAGTTTTACCATCAGATAATTTCTTCTTACCATATACTAATTTAAGCTTCCTAAGCCTTGTACCCATTCTCTTTTGCACATGGCCTACACATTCTATTTTCTGAATAAGATGGCATCGCCGTATGGATTGTTTTCAGAAAGGGCATTGAATGTTTTTGTGTCGCCATCTCCTATGTAGTTCGAATATTTCAGGTTGTGAAGCTTTTCTGATCGATTAAAAATCCTCAACATACCGTCAACCTCCATCTTACCAGCAGAGCCAGAATAATTTTTTCTACGTGAAATCTTATGCGCTCTTTTCCATTTATTGTACTTGATACCAAACTTTACCCCTTTATAACTGTCGCTTCATTTGCAAAATGAGGACAACACTTCCCTATCCAAAACCTTACCTGTTTCGACCCCATTAGTGTACATACTCCAATCAACGATGTATGTCCTCTCGTCTTCCAGGTCCCATCACCACTTACCGTTAAAATGTTATCAGGTAACGAAGAATTTTCTTCGACAGCTGCCCTGTTCATGCTTTCTTCGGCGACTTCCTTCATAACAAGTGAAAGTTTATTATTAATAACATCATATGATTTTTGTTCAACAGGATTAGGAAGACTCATTACAGAACAAAAGGTTTTTAATGACTCTAAACCTTGACCTATGCATCTAATTGCTAAAATAGATCTTCTGTTAATTTCTGGAGCATTATTTTTATTCCCAATGTTTTCACAGCTTGAAAAAGTACAAATACTCCCACAGTTTTTACAATGTATTTCAAAATTCGAACATAAACCACAAGTGGATTTTTCATTAATTGTTAATGGTTTATGACATTTTAAACAGCATGATACTGACAAAATAGAGCTAAAGGTTGAAATAAAATGAAAAATACGATATTCTTTGAAGTTTTCACTTACCTTAACAAGATTTCATTTTAATGAAGTCTGAATTCCTGAAAGTTTTTTACTAGAAGCATTTTTCATTTCGGCACACTTACTTGTACTTTTCAATTCTGCACACTTCCTCGTATCTTTCATATCTGTAACATGTGAGTCACTTACCTTTAAATATTTATTTCCTCTAAATCTTTTGTTGGGGCGATTGCCCAACGATTTTTTCAGAATAAAACAACACATATCTTCGATTTAGATAAGCGTTTTAAAAAAACTTGTACTAAAGTAAACACAACAGAATCAAAACACGGCAGAATGAATGTGTTGAGTTGCAGGCTTCCTTCTGATCAACTCAAGCGCTTAAAATATTTCATGAGGCTTATTAAAAACAGAAAAATGAAAGGTATGCATAAATTTAAAAATAAATGGGCGTGGCATGTGTCCATTTAAAAGTTGTTATGACTAAATTGCTGTTTGCAATTTTTTGAATAACTTTCGAAGTTTTTAGAGTATTGTCACGTGGTTAGTATCAAAATGTTCAGAAAAAAATGAAGAAAAAGATATATTTTTTTCGAAAATTCGAAAAAAAAAATTGTTAACACCCCTCAGACCCCTTAAGAACTCTGTGGGATATGAAGAAATTTGTGTTCTGTATCCATGGTTGTATCCATTAATAAATATTCCTTCATTTTCCACACACGTCTAAAATGTCAGTGTTGATTTTATTGACAAAGTCATTTTTAGGTGCCAATATTGATCTTGCGCGCAACCACTGATCCCAATTTAAATTTTGTTGCAAGCCCGGGTAAATTTGAGCAATAAGATTTACATCATTTTCTTCTACATTACAAAAATTCTCTGGAACTAAAATATAACCTCCAGCATTTGCGTCCTAACATCCATAACCGATTTTCAAATGCGTCTCTGCATAATGTTCTGAATTTTCGTCATTAGGAAGATGTTCTCTCATATTCGTTTCATGACAGAATGTTTCAAGTACCTCCTCCTATGAATAATAATAAATCCTATAAATAAAGTACCATTCCTCCTATAATATCTGCACCTATCTCGTAAATCCTAAATATTCCGATTTAACGCTCCTATAGCTTTCTTGTGAGACATCGTACTTTCACCCCACACTAAAAGCTTACATTTTGGAAGCATCCTGCCTTGAGAGCTATTTTTCCTGAAATTTCAGATAAGTGAATCTTCAAATGCAAGATTAAGCGATTATTTTAAAACGGAATGTGCAGTACGACCGTTGGTCAGTAAAATCTTGGCTATACCAGAAGAAGCCGCAGCAACTGCTATATTCTAGGTTTTTCTGATGGCCATTAATAATAAGTTTAGCAAAAACGTTTTTCCTGTTCCTCCAGGGGCTTCGAGAAAAAAAGAGTGCACCACTGCCGGATTCTATTTTGCGTAACACTTGTTGGAAAACCCGAATATTTGTTATGGAGTGAATTGAGAGATAAATTATGTTACTTGATGTTGCAATATATGAAATCGTAGCTTAATTCTCAAGTAATTTCATTATCTAAACCATTTCCGTCGACACGTCTAGGGCTAATCATTCCAAAATCATGTAGCGTTTTCCTAACCATTCTGAAAACCTTTATTGCTTTTCGTTGTAGATGTGTTCATTGAAAGGCAAATTTGGTTGTTTTTCGTCGCAAAATATCTTCCGCCATGTAGTCTTTGTACTTATTCCAAAAGGTTTGAGGATTAGAAAGACCGAAGATGAAATAAGTATTGCGTAAAGCTCCCTAATTTTATTCGGCGAGTGATATTGAATGGCTACACCTCCATAGAAATATCTAGTATATCTTCAAAGTAATACATCTATGTAAAATATCTAGGTTCAGTATAAGTGAAAAATTTTGTGCAAAATATGAATATTGTATAATTAGGTTTAAAAAAATTCAAAGTAATAAATATTTGATAAATCAAATATTTTTATGTGAAACTGTCAATTAATATTACCATAGAATTTTCAAAATCACGCGCGCAATTGGCTAAAACTTTATTTCATTTCCCTCTTTAAAAAGTGGGAGAAAACTGGCATTAAAATATCCAGGATTGTCGGAATTGATAACTTCTTAGCATACTTGGCGATATTTCTCAAAGTTTGAGTTTGCCATTTAACAAACGTATCGTAATAAACGTTAGGCGTTTAATAAAAAACCATTTAAAAAATTGCTTTTTGTAAAGATGCTAAATTACTCTATTTTTCAGTTATTTGTTACAAATGTGTGTGAGAAAATTTTTATTAAAATTTCCATTATTGACCAAATGCATAATTTTGCGTCAACTTGGCTGGGAGTAAGCAACGTCAACGTTTTACCCGCATAGTTTCCGTTCTCTTAGGAATATAGAAATAAAATATATCCTATTTTATTCGCTGATAATGTAGTTTTCCATCGGTGAAAGAATTTTTAAAATCGGACCAGAAGTTCCCGAGATTAGTCGGAACAAACAGACAGACAAAAATTTTAAAAATTGATTTTTTGATATAAGTACCGTACATACCTTTAAATGCATTTAGTAAAAAGCTGCTAATTTGAAGTTACAAACAGACACTTCAATTTTATTTATTTGTATAGATTTTAAGAATTTCATTTCATCCAAATGCTATAAATTCATAAGAATTTTTGTTAAATAATATAAAATTAACCATGCATAAGCATTGGGTGTAGGCTTATTTTAATTCATTTAAAGAATTCGTTACCTTTCGAAGTAATTTTTATGAAGAAATCATTTATTAAATAAATATTTAAAACTGTAGATATTATGTCATAAGGTATATAAAGTTTTTTCGGTAGAAAAAAGACGGTCAAGTTTAAATATAGTAATTTGAGACTTTTTTAAACTTCAGTTGTAATTTAATAAAAGGAGATTATAAAACAAGTTAGGACACTTGAGTTTGAAATTCTTCTAGTTTATAATTTTGGTGGATACACGATTAAAATTGTCAACAAAATGCCATACTCAAATTTATAAGCTATACTTGATATAGTTACTTTACTACACTGGCGGGAAAAATATCCTGACACCAAGAAAAATTATTGTAGAGTAATGAAATCTGAGCATTGCAATTGTCTAGTTAAAATGTTTGATTGATTAAATTTTCAAGATTAGAGGTTAATTTAAAATCAAGAAAATGCATTTTAAATGGAAAATGCTGTTAGATCTGCGTTTCTCAAACTGTGGGGTTCGCCCTTTAGGTGGGCGAGAAAGTGCATGGCACGAGCATATCCACTAGTCAAAAATAGAAGATTATTTTAAAAAGTTATCAATTTACTGAAAAGTAGCAAAACAAAATACATTTTGCCACATTTATGTTGATATAAAAACGACGTGATGTATGGGATGTAATACAGATTAAAAATATCCAAATGAAGACATTTTCCTCGCAGATCAAGTCCTCCTTTATTTTCGTCCGACAGCAGAATAAACCAGTGCTTCTTAAACTTTCACTATCGGCGACCCAATTTTCAATCATATTTTTTATCGCCCCCCTATGCAATAATAATGTATTGAATTCAATAATAATGCACTTGGCGCTAAAGCTACAATATGAACTTAATTATATACGGTAAAATTTAACAAGATAAGTATTAAATTTTGTATACAACACTTTTAAATATAATATATATATATTTTAAGCAAATTACTTTTAAGCAATAGGCTAATTATTGTTTTTTTTTTCTTTCGCTAATTTTTAAATTGGATCAGATTGCAAATTGATATTTAATTAAATTTAAATTTCCTCCACCATCCATTTCTAAAAGTAGAAATATCATTAGAAAAATAGTCTATGGTCTATGTTCTCCTCTATCATGACCAGCTCATCTATCATTCTCGCAGACGTCTGCATGAGTTTGGACAACTAATTGGACGTCTGGGCGAAACATGTAAAATGCTGTACCTCGTAGAGTTCCAGGTAGTCTTGGCCGAGTTCATACTTCTATAGCTACAGAATCTACCTTGAAAGTACAACTTACAATTTGCGCTTTAGTTGTAATTCTCAGTATTAAGTATTTACGGCAGTAGATTAAAAAAAGCATGGACTAAATTTGTAAGTCGTAAGCAAACATTCGGCGATAATAAAACATCGGTGTAAGATTCGCCGGACAAAAACAAAACTATATAGGTGGCGCTGCCATCGGAAGGAAGAGAGGAGGGGAAAAAACTAGAATGGTGGAGGAAGCGATGTCGGCTACAACCTGTAGCTTCGGATACAAAATGGCGTGTAAATATTTTAATGTTTGATAGTAGTGTATTTTTATATTGGTTTTAATTGTGTGTGGCTTCTAAAAACTTAATAAAATCTTTCGTCACTGAAGATGAATTGAGTACTTATATGCCTGGTTGTGATGAATTCTTATTTGATGAATTAATGTTTGTACCTACAGCGGAGCTACAACCGAATAGTTATTATCGGCAAGTGCCCAGGCGAGTATTGATCTAAAATTATATCAAGCAAGTACTTTCAAGAATATTTAAATGCTCGATTTGTGACGGATCTGTACGTGACCTTCAATTAACAAGTCCTTTTGGCTATTCTTTGGACCAGCAAATTTAAACCAATGCAAATTAAATTTATGAAAATATATTCCTTCTTCGCGAGTTGAACAGGTACTGAATTGTGAGTGGATTGGATGTGACGTAAGTAGTGAATAGTTAGTGAATTGACATTGAAAATAATAGGTAACCAAAAAGTAAAAAAGTCAGAAATTTAGCTAACAAGTAGTGAGAAGATAGTTACAAGGTGAGATTACCAAAATTAATTTTAAGTCCTTGAAAAATATTATAACCAAAAAGTGTTAAAGTCAAGTTGGATTGAGTAGAAGACTACATAAATTCAGGTACTGTCACCTTATATTAAATTGATGATTAGAGTGTTAAAGTAGTAGTGCGGTCATTTAATACGTAAACTCAGTGTAAAGTAATATTAAGGAAGAGCCGCATTATTGAACATATTCTTCCCAAACGCGAATCTCGTCTCTTCTTCCTATTGCTTGACTGAATTATCCTATTTAAAATGCTATTTGTATTTGAGTTGATTATTGTGATAAATAAAATAATTGGAATTCATCATATCGAATGATCCTTTAATTCCTTCTACACTTTTAGCTGGGTCATAGGGTAGAAGGGATATAGGTTCGTTTCAGAATTGCCACTACTGAAGTAAACGGAGAAGAAAAGCGCATGTGAGATATTTTTTGAAAAATACATTGGTAGCAGACAATATGAAACCTAATAAACTTAAAAGATCTTTAGAAACGCTTCATGGTGAGTATATCAACAAGCCTCGAGAGTTCTTTGAATTAAAATTAAAATCATATGAAAAACATAAAAGCATTAAAAAAAAGTTGTCTGTGAATGAAAAAGCTTTACTTACATCTTACAAAGTATCATACAAAATAGCCAGATGTAAGAAGGCTCACACTATTGGCGAAGAGGGCTTATTTTGCCAGCAGCTATTGAGATCGTAGAAACTCTGTTTAGAGACAATTTTGCCAAATTTACAGTCTATGGACTGCAACTCTTTGGCAAAATCAACCGTAATTTTAAGCCATACAGATTTAGCATTTAGAATTAATGTTAAATAATGGAAAAGAATGTAAAATTCCGATGAAGGAAATTTGGGTTATTATTTTAATATTTAAAGCGGAGGGGACATCAAAATGTTTTTACCCCTGGAGCAAGCACGTACTCGATACTAACGTTAATGTTCACGCGGGGTGACTGAGTCGCCCCAATCCCTTTTTTTATAATTTTTTTTTTCATGATAAAAATCACAATTCTGATGAATAATTATTTCAGAGAATTGATACCTACTTTCAAGGACTTTTCAATTTTTCTTTGATAACGTGAGAAAAAATCTAATAAAACCGAACTAAAATGTTTTAAATGTGCGATACTTTAATAAAGGACGCAATTAACAGACAATTTTCTCTATCATAGCATGAATGTTATTTGCAGGCAAAACTGACATATTTTTTCAAGTTATTGTAGTTTTAATGTCTTTTGGTGATCGACAAATAGAATGTTGAACTTTTTCTTGCTTGTGTCTTTTTGACAGGGCAAAAATTGTCATTTGGTACACTTATGGCTTCATATTTTAGTTAAGGAAGTTCTTTGTTAAGCATTTGAAAATTTCCCTATCGTTTCCTCTTCATCGCTTTTCTCAAAATTTACTTTTGCTATCATGATTAATAATCATTATTTAAACAGGTTCTTCCCTTGCTTGATCCGTTTCAACTTCCTCCAATAGAGATCACAGATGCCCATTAATTTTTTATATTCTGCTCATTTACATTGTAAAAGCTTGACTGTGAGTGTGAAAGCTTGGCTTGTAGCGCAGTAAAACTTGACTGGAGGCTTGGTACGTAGCGTGCTATAGATTAGGAAGAAGAACTGGTGTGGAATAGCGGTGAAACTGGTTTTTTGGCCATTCAGCGAAAAGGACGGAAAAAGAAACGTGGCTCGTGCATGCACAGTTGGAGAAAATGGGGAAGAAAATGCTGACAGAGTTCCTATGATATTTTTATATTGTAAATAGAAGTACATAGTGTGGCGTGGTTTAAAGAAGATAAAAATAAACGATAAATCCAGTAAATGGAAATAGATATTTATTTCCCATTTAAACGAAGTCGTGACAACATTTATCGTCGGGGGAAAATGTATAATGTTCATAGAAAATGTTTCGGAACAAAAGTAGTCGCACGGGGAACTAGGTGAATACAAGAACCTTAAGATTGTAAAGAAACATTTGCCACTCCGTAAAAGAGGGATCTTTGTGACAAATGATAGAGCTTCCACGTTTTTTATCCGAAGCTAGCTATATGTGATTTTAAGTTACTATTTAATCTAAAAAAGGATTTACGTGGACGTCGTTTTCATTCAGAAGAGATTGATGGAGCTACAAATGCATTTTCTTCATCAATTCCAAGAAATGAATAGTTTGAGGCATTTATAATATGTGATAAATTCGTCTACATAAGTGCATTAATGCTGGATGAGCCTACTTTGTACACCCCTAAGATATTTGTAAATATAACATTCAACACCTAGGAGTATCACAAAAGTTTAAGAGTGATCCTGATATGAATAGTTGTGTGGCATATTAGAAAATATTTTCAGCTCAAATTCATATCTTACAAAATTTTCCAGCTACTTACTTTCAATAGATGCTTAAAATATGAAAAAATGGTTTAATCTTTGTTTTTTAAAAAGTATAATAAATTTTGTGAATAAATTATGTAATGTGCAGCAAGAAAGAATATTCTTATGTTTAATATTTGAACAATACTGAAACGTGTTTGTGAAGCATTTATCAAATTTACTAAATATTAAATTCTTAATACATTAAAAAATTTCGTATTAATGTTACTCATCAGTCATAAATTAGTTTATTTCTACTAATTTGCATGAAAAAACAAAAAAAAAAGGATATTTTGTAATAGAATATTTTTTTAGGAAATTTAAAAAATATTTACTCAAAGGAACAAAAATTAATTTTTTAAAATTTTTTTTTATAATTTGCACAAGAAAACAGGAAACGATAACCATTAGTGAAATATTCTTAAAAATGTTTTTAGGAAACTTTTACTAAGGAACATGAAATATTTTATAAAAAAGTTTTGCCAGTATCCAAATATTTTTCATAATTTGCATAAGAAAACTCAAAACGATATTTTTAATACAATAGTTTTATAAACACATTTCTATGATATTTACACTATATTCTTTTGTTTTCTATTTGTATTTATATAAAGAAAATGTTTCTAATTCGGAAGCTCAATAATACAACAAAAATGACTATTATTTGTATTAGAGCCATGATGTTATTACATACGAAAGCTATTTGTGACGAAATTAAATAATTTAAAGAGTAGAAAAACACATTCCTTCTTAATTACTTTCTAAAATGTATGATATTAATCTTTCATATTCAGATTTAATTTCTGATTTCACATATATTTTTCTCCTCACATAAGAAACTTCTGTTCAGTCCTCTTGTGAAACTTATAATAACCAGCTGAAGTCTTATGAATTTATTTCTTATTTTTTCTTGCCGGATAAATACAATGAATTCGTATGCATTTTAAGAAACACTTATAATTAAAATGTTTCCTTGATATTATTTTTAAATTTTTAAGATTACTTTCATTTTAAACATAATGATATATATGAGCACATACATCGTCATCATATAGGATGCCAACACCATTGTAAAATTTTTTTTTCAAATCATTATAATTTCAATCGCTTATAATGCATACATACAAATTAAATTTCTTAAAAAAATCTAAAGGACTTGTTTTTGATGATTTGTTTCAATTTAAACGGTTCTATTATTTGTATAAAATCTTCCTAGAATAACTATTTAAAAAACTTGAAGGAGAAAATTCCTCTACTTTCTACACTTGGTTCTGAAACTTAATTTTATATATTGCTTTATTTGTTTTGAACACTTTTGTTTCTCACTCCTTTATAGATTTCATTACATTTCTTTTTAGATTTTCTTTTTTTATTTTTGATTGGAAAGACATGTATTTTTTTAGCCTTTCACGGAATATGTTTTTTACGAATTTAAAAATTTGTATATAATTAATTTGCGTAGAAAGAGAGCCAGATCTCTAGCTCACATACATACATACATTCAAGCATTTTTTGTTCTATTCTTTATCCTCTCTTAATATTTAGTTTGATAAATACTGCTCGTAAAACGCCACCTGCAGAATAAGTTTGGTTAATTTGGATTTGTTGAAACAATAATTTAAAAGGGAATCTTTAATTTCTAGTTGTTTTCCTAATGAGGGGAAGTAAAAAAAAATTAAAAAGAGTTTTGCAATTTCTCTTCACGAGGTTTTGCAACTGCTCTGATATAAAGCGAAAAATGAGGGGAAGGCAGCAGCAAATTTATACAACATGTCACAGGTTTTACCTCATAGTGGTTGTAGTCTAGCAGACCATTCAATGTGTGTGTGTGACAGCTTCATTGCCGATCTGTACCGAGGAGGAAAGAAGGGCAGTGATTCGGTTTTTGTTTACGGACGGTGTGATACCTTACGCTAGATACGAGCCATCGCTTTTCTCATCATACCTTTCCATCATTATACCCTCAGTCACTTGAACGTTGTCCTCATTGATTAACATCAATCGTAGGCCCGATCTTTCATCATCAAATAAAAAAGAGTTCTTCCCTGTTTTGAACGTGCTATCCATTCGCAGATCTTGTTTCGCGATAAACGGCTGTTACGGTATTGCGCTTGCACAAGACGAATAATTTCCGCAGGTTTCGCACCCTACCACAATAACTAAACCTCCTACCTAACAAAAACGAATAACTATCCTGTTTTCCTCTTGAAGGGGATATGGTGCGATTTAAGCAAAAAATTTTAATTTAAGAATTTTCAAAAATTTTTTGGTTGCCTCCTATGAATGTATAGTATGTAAAACAGATTTTGTGCTCAAAATTTCTTAAAAAGGTAGGCATTTTTAATTTTTTAAGGAAAAAACTTCAAATTTGTGAAGGGATTTTAAAAGGCTACACCTCCTACAAAAATTTGCGTACACGCATGAAATTTGATTTAAAAGTACCTCAAACTATACATAACAAAAGTTGGTATGGGTTTTGCGATAGCATGATTGGCATTCGTATAATACTTCTTTTTATGAATGCGTATTGAAAATTCCTTAAAAGTTGAGTTCAGTTATTTAAAAAAAATAAGTATCACTTTGATTCAAAAATACATACCAACTTTTGTTACGTGTACTATTAGCAACAAGTAAAAAAAAAATTCAAAGCATTTGGCACAATAGAAAAACGCCTTAGCATTTTTAATAAAGACAAACAGGATATTTTATCTTTCCGAGATAAGTAAGTTTAAAGTTTTGATTTGTCATAGGGATGTGAATAAAAACGAATGCAAAAGCTATCATAATTCTATGTTTTTTAGTTTAGAGCTTTCAAACTTTGTCAGGTTATAGGAAGATATATAGAAAATAATTTAAGCTAAAAAAATTAAATTTGATTTTTTGTCCGATTTTTATCAATTAAATCGTACTGATCAATTAAATCGTACAATTAATCAGACCGACAATGGAGTTGTCATGCTAAACGGTCTGCTACATTTCGACTACGAGGGAACAAGAGACTCGTACTTAAAAATGTCGCCGGCTATCTGTGCTAAGAAGCGCTGGACATTAGCGTGGTTGTTATACATTGGAAAAGGAAATTGCAAAAGTTATTTTAATTTTATTTTTTACTTTCTCTAATATTTTTTTGCTACATTATTCAAATTTTCTATACAAAATCTTGATATTCTTATCGACTGTGCTAGTTTGATATGGCTTAAAGTGATATGAACACAATATTTTAAGATATTATTTATTTGCCGAAAGGACCTTATCAAACCACGCACGGAATTACAAATTAATCTAAGTTTAAGGTATCTTAGATCTTTTATTCGTATACAAAATATTAGAAAAAATGAGCTTTGAACTGTGACATAAAGGTATTCTTCAATTTGCTCTCTTATCTTAGATTAAGTGAATATTGCCTTCTAATTTTTTAATAACAGTCTATTTACTTTATTTGTACTAGCATTAGACTATTTAAACAAAAGAAGACTAATGCATTTTATAGTTATTCTTTGAATATACAGTAAAATAATTCAAATCTTATACTCATTATTTTTAAAGGAATAAGGCTTCTCAATAGAGTGTAAATTTTTTAAAATATAATCATAGTTTACAAAATTATAAGCAGATGAAATTAGGAAACATTTCTGTTTGAAATAGCAATACAGTTTTGCATTGTGCAGCATATTTGTTTTTAAATTGTAGCTCTATTTACTAGCAATAAATTGATTTATAAAGTTAAATATGTGTGTATCCTTATTACACTGTAGCTATTTTTATACAAATAGAATAATAAATTATATCTTTAAAAAATAAAAATAATTAATTTCAATTTGTTTCAAATGTTATGAAATACAAAAGATATATAATACTAAAATTAGAAAGAGTTTAAGGAATATGTTACATTTTATAATTCTATAATGTTTTATACACCAAATGCTATAAATTTAGAAATTAGCATGCGCAATGTAAAATTTGCTTAATGTTTATTACAGAAATGTTTCTTAAATTCATATGCAAATAAGTTTTAAATCTATGATTATATATTTTAAACTTTTGGTACATTTTTTTGAAATATTATTACTTGATAAATAACGTACACAAGATATATATTCGAATGATTTAATTTTAATTTTAAAGAATTATATGTATTTGAAAATTGCCTGTACATTCATCCCCTCCAGATGAAGTTAATACTCTTGAGACGCCTTAATACAACTTGTTTCAGAAAGAAATAAACTGTTAATTTCCATGTGGAGTAACACCTATATTCTCCGTAAGCCAAAATAGTAATGACTGAAGGGGGGGGGGGAGTTTAAGCAAATCCTACTGCAAGCCAGAAGAAATTGATAATAAATGTTGTAGGCTATAAAGTTTTGTATAATAGAAGTTAAGCGTTACTGTGTTATATTTTTCACAGTTTATTAATTTATTCAAAGAATTTTTATTAGATATATTTACTTGTGAACTGAAATCAAATTTTCTGTATCAAAAGAATTATAAACTTCAAAATCATATATATACATTTAATATATGAGTTTAGTTTGCATCAATTTAACTATATCTTCTCAATTTCTAACAATAACATAGTTTTTAATGCTTGGCGAATGGCCTTGAGTTAAAGTTTATAGCACAATTAACGAGTTGTTAATACTGAAACAAAGTGACGAATTTTAGCTTTATAGGATTTTTGAGTGCAAACAAGAAAAAAATTGTGTGGGAAATTAGTAATCTTAAACGAATTAATTCAAACAAAATTTCTTATGAAATGTAAAAATATAATTTTCATTTATCTTCTGTTAAAATTTCTTATATAAGAACATTGTTGTCCTGAAAGAAAATTTCTTGTTTAAAATACTACCATGAAATTTTTTGCAAATAATTGGTAGACATTTTATCTCGAAATGTAGCATTACAAAATGTTTCCACAATTCTAAAATTCGTTGTTTGATATATTTGCAAGTAGTACATACTCATATTCAATATATATGTATATATACCCTACTAAATTGCTATCATTATCTATGTAATATTTCAATCGAAATATAAATTAAAATTAAAACTTATACATATCTACCTAAAGGCTTTTAAGTCAATAGGTATAACCTAATGTTTCGAGGCAAAAAGCCATTACATAGCGACTCTTCTTGTATTTTTTATACATCTGGCATGCCCACACTTTTCCGAACATAGAACAAAACCGTTTCCCTCTATATTGGTTAATCGACGACTAGGATTGCTGTGAAAACACATCTGCTTCTTTAAGGGTGTTCTAGTTTGATTGCTGATATTTTCTTTCTTTCACTCAGTTAATACAGCTTGTTTACGATTAACTCTATATTGCTGATTTTAAGAGCGAAAAGAAAGAGTTCGTTATTGACTAGATTAAATTCATTAAAATGTATTTAAAAATAATTTTATTTAAAAAGCAGTGGAGCCTAAAATAACAATACAAAAATATTTCATAATAGTATTTCAAAGTTTTGTTGGATAAAAAATGAGCCGATAATTGTTGATTACGATAAAAACATTTAACACACTATATTTTATTACTACAACAGAACGTCGATCTTTTTTATCAAAATGGACAAGTAATCAGAGATGAAGAAGGATAGCCCTCTAGGGTTAATGTGTTAATGTGAAAGCGGGAACTGGGAGACATTAATGATGGGCCCTGCATCCCTTTTAATTTATTGACACCTACAACTACCTTTAGTAACGTAACTTTAAACGAAAACTTAAAAATAAATTTTACCAAGCATAACGAACACCTAGAACTGCTGCGCCAACTTTCCCTCGAGGTCATAGATGATATTTCCTCCCAGGTCTTGATCCTCTACACAGATGGAAGCAGATCTGACTCAGGCAGAACAGGCATTGGCGTTTTTATGAAAACAAATACTGAGGAATTTCAATATAGTTTTTGAAACCCTGACAACAGCTCAGTTTTTCGCTCTGAGCTTGTTGCTATTAGAGAAGCCTTAAACCTTGCTTTGGACAAACGCGCATCTGATACTTGAATTCTGACTGACAGCAAAAGCTCTATCCAATTCTTAAAGTACTGGTCCACTGCCCTGGATATGTTGGAGCAGGATATACTTTCGAAAATATCTGCATTAACCCAGGTCAGTTCGGTATGCTTTCAGTGGATATCCTTGCATGTTGGGATTTATGGAAATGAAATTGCTGATCTTCTTGCTCGGGAGGGCAGCGAACTTTTCACTGCCTTTTCCTCTGAACTACAAGCTTCCGAGGTCTAGTCCCTGTTCACGGGCAAGATCAAAACTATTTGGTGGTCTCCGCCTGAACATGACTGGTATGCCGCTAAGTGTTCGAGATTGTCCCTGAAATGCACCTTTCCTAGACTTTCTCAGACAACTTTATTTAGATTTAGGACAGGTCCCATCAAGAGCTTAATATTTAAGGGATCTGAGAAGACTTATGCTTCTTGCAGCTGTTCGGCTATGCCTTCTCCCTCCCATATCATTGCAAGTACTGGTGCTTCTGTGGCAATTATTGAATGAGGAGGATGTTGTTTTTAATTTAATTAAGCGACACGGTCTCTTGTACTTGGTCTAGTATGTGGTCTAGGCCAAGTGGTTAAGCAACAACAACAACATATTTTATTACAATTTATTGAATATCAATGACTACATTAATGAAAATCATCATTTAGTTTTTAGAAATGCATCACAACGAAGTAATTATTCAGATTCTGATTTCTAGCTTATTCTGTTAGCTTTCGTTACTAGGATTTAAATTTCCTATTGTATCCCGGATAGAAAGTTCTTATGCCTTATATTCTGAAAAAATTACGTATAAATTTGCAATATTTATTTTACTCTTACTACATATAACTCTTTAAGAAATTGTCATTGTATTTCTTTTTAACAAAAAAAAAAAGATTTTTATAAATTGACTTATCTGCTGCTAATAATTTTATTAATAAACTTAACCCAATTTGTTTTTCAACAAACTGATAACACTTTTTCATATGTTTATTAACAAAAATATGACTGAATACATAAGCCGATAAACGCGATACAAGTTATTAAATTTTAGAATTTAATAAATGCTAAAATTTGTAATAACCTTATATATATATTTTATTGTATTTAATCTTTTACGGACTTTTAGATTTACTTGAGGGCAAGTTTATTGCTGATTTCCTAAAGATGGAACTTATTTTTCAAAAATACGTATTAACAATAAAATCTTTTATTTATTATGTTGCTATTAGATTGAAGAACTAAATCTTCAGTAATAAAAATTAATTTTCCTTAATTTCACATGTATTATTTTAATTCCGAAATCATTAGAACGTTTAGTCGATTATGTATAATTAGACTATATTGACTAATTATACGGTCATGTTACTCAAATCTAAGGTAGAATGGAAGAATTATATTTGTTTTTTAAATATTTTTTTCCTTAATGTAAAAACATTCGTTTAGAAATATTTCTTCATTCTCAATGTTTGCATAATGTTCAATTGATAAATTAAATGGGTATTTTATTTTTAATCTCTTTGCGTTACATTCTAGAAAAATTGTGTCATTAATTATAAATATATTAATATGATTAAGATAAATCATACCCATTTAAATTCTAAGAAATATTTTACATAATTTAATATGTATTTGTTATTTTTTTACGTTAGATTTTAATTTTTGACAATATAAAAGACATTTGACATAATTTTAATTTCTAATTATATATTTCATTGCAAAAAAATCGCCTGCTTTGTTTAAAAAGGCTTTGCTTGAGTTTATATTATTAGTTTTAGATTAATTCCTGGAGTTTGAGTTTCGAAAAGAGTTTATACTTTTGATAGTGTTCAAAAAAATTTAAACAACTATAGTAAGCTAAACAATTTTTACTTTTATTTTTTTTCTATTTAATCAAGGTTTTTTCAACTTTTAATATAACTTATTGATGAAAATTAAATATATCAATATTTGCACAATTATACTGAAACGGGGAGTCTGTTAGTTGTAAAAACAATTCTGTCCCCGCATTTTGTTTAAAACATAAATTGTCCATATTAATAAAACAAAACAGTGAAATAATGAAATAATCAAAGATTAAACATAAAACTATCATTTAATTTAATTTCCATCCTCATTGCGAAAAAATATTTAAAAAAAAACAATACTTTTTGATGTTTTAAAAAAATGTATACACATTCATCTATCTTTTTTTAACCTGATTTAATATGTATTTAAGAAATTGTGTATTATTTCGCAGATATTTTTTTTAAATAGCTTTTTTTAAAACCGTAACGAGTTTCATGCACCTTGTCTAAAAAAAAATTATTTATTCTCGTAAAGATTGTAAACAAATGTAAAAAAAAAGAGCTATCAAATCTCATTTAATTTTTTTCCTCGAAGGATGTATTTTTAAATTAATAACTAGCTCTTTCTTTAAAGTTAATACTTTTTATCAATTTGTAGCAATACGTTATCCAATCCAAATAATTCTAGAGTTTGCTTTAAAATGAATGCTGGTCATTCATCGAAATAATTAAATATTATTCAGAACACAGTAGCTAAACAAAGCGGGAAATTTAAAATTATTTGGTTATTTTAACTTAAAAATACATCAGGATTTCTGTTAATTGAGTAAGGAAGTCCTTTTGTTTCCATTGTTCTTATAAGTGGTGAAAATGAAACAAACGTAATAAAAAAATAACATTTCAACAATAAAGTTCTTTTGTCTGCTAGGTGATCTTGACGAATATCTTCGAAGTTTATGAATCAATATTTGAAACTCAAAAAACAAAGAAAATAGATAAAGAACAAAGAAAATATATGCTATAAAAGTGGTGAATTATGTTGAAGTTGCTTATGCTATTTGATCGATAGTTACATCAGATCAATATCCATGAAAATCGTTGCTGCTAAAGGCTAGATTTTTGCGCCAGTCAGCCTTAGCTATGAGCAGCAGGTGACAGTATGATTTTGTTGGTTCCACCCCAATTTTGAGGGAAACATCTCCCGGAGGGAGAGGGGGGTAAAAGACATCCTAACTCTCTTCATTTTTCACCAACCTCACGAGAGGACTTGCAGCTCGACGGCTATTTAGAGTACTCCCGTGCCACGAGCGCACTATACATTTGTAAATAGCCATGCCTTCTCCGGGGTTCAAATCCAGATCCTTGTGCACCGCAGTCAGTGTCGCTATCCACTATACCGGATGGGTGGTAAATTAAAGACTTCTGCGTTAACAAGACAGAGAAAATACTATTATTTATTTCAGTATAGATCATGTGAAACGTTTGCATCGAAATAATCCGTAGTAAGTTTCTTTCGATTAAGCTGAGATGATTAGCATAAAAATAAATATTAAACGCTTAAGTACACAATATCTGCTGCAAATAAACAGAAAAAGTGATCTTTATATCGAAAAATGCTAAAATCACACACTGCTAGCAGAGGGAAAACTTCGAATATAATAATTTATATAATTTGCAAATTACAAAAATATATAATATATATATATATTATTTGGGTAATTTGCAAATTATATAAATTATTATATTCGAAGTTATATAAGATTATTATTTAAGAAGTAACTTAAAAATAAATCAAAAAGAAACTTAAGAATATGTATGCAAAATTATTATTTCTTTAAAGTTTGTATAACTACACAAACATCTGAAACTCATTCTATTCATTAAAACTCAAAATGTTACTTTTGTATAATAAACTTTATTTTTTAACACTTTTTTTCGTTATAGTATAATAAAAGAATTTGAAAATGTCTTATCATGTATATATTTGCTTCCCAATAGATTACGAATATTCTAATTGTATGTTTACTACAAGGTAAACAAAAAAGTTTTTGCCGTTTGCACGTTTCAATTGAAAGAAATGAGAATAAGTATTCAATTTCGTGTATGACGTGATTGAGAAACGGTCAGTCGAGAGTAGGAAAATCAGTTGTTATAAACGCAGGTCCAATACTCACATTCATCAAACGGCAAACAGTAGCGAAGCGAAATAGACGTATCGAAGGAGCTCATTCAGGATTGTTTAATTCACGACTTCGAAGTGGGCTTATCAACCGCTGCATCAAGTCGCCGAATATGTCAAGCGTTTGGAGATATTTCTGTCAATGAACGTACGGCAAGGCATTGGTTTAAAAAAATCAGCTCGGGAGATTCGTCCCTGTGTGATAAAGCTCGAACAGAGGACGACCACAGAGCTTTGATGACGAAGCTGCCATTGAGGAGGACAGCAGCCAAATGTGTGGTGAACTTGCCAGACAATTCAACACTTCCAGTGAAACGGTTATACTTCATCTGCACCGTTTAGGTAAGACAAACAGGCTGAGCAAGTGGGTTACTCACACGCTTTTGGAAGTCCATGAGCAACAGCGAGGGACAGCCAGTTTATCGTTGCTTTCTCGCCACCGTAGCGCATCCATATTCAATCGGGTGCTGACCAGTGGCGAGAAGTGGATCCTGTATGACACACCCAAGCGTACCAAACATTGGTTGTCACCCCAGGGTACTGTCCCGCACAGCGCAAGACCTATGCACTTGGGCAAGATTATGCTTTGTGTCTGGTGGTTTTGTCGTCAAGTAATTCATTATAAGTTGCTACCAACGGATCAAACGGTCACTGTGGACCTGTATTCGCAGCCATTGGAAGGTGTACAACAAACATTGCATCAGAAGGAGCTAGCACTGGTTAATCAAAATGGTGTACTGTTATTGCATGATAACGCGAGGCCGCATGTAGAGCGGGAGGCCAGGAATACAATACAGCGAATTCGTTGGGAGAATTTGTGCAATCCTCCTTATTCACCTGAACTTGCACCATCATATTATCAACTCTTCCACACACATTTCCTGTACATTCATCTTCGTGGTAAATCCTTCGCCAATGAAGCAGACGTGTGGTAATCTCCCAAGGACTTCTTTGCGTCCTACACCCCCGAGTTTTACCGCAAGGGGATTGAACAACAGGAGACACGTTGGCAGAAGATGCTGGATGCTGATGGTAATTACTTCGAGGACTAACAATATGCTGCGCAGTTTGTATGCCATGTTCTTTTGGGTCATTAAAAACGGCAAGAACTTTTTGTTTACCTTGTGTTTTGGGTCCCACGATATAATTTTCATTTGTTGATTAACACAGTGTCTTGCATAACTAAATATTTTTCTAATGGAAATTGCATCATTAAGTTATTGTGATAAACATCTCTAATAAAAAGAAAAAGCATATCGACAAGCAATAGATGGTAAAATCTAAATTTAAGAAAGAACATATTCTAATTTTTCTGTTGCAAGTTCTTGAAAAATACGCAGTATTTTTCACACAGCCATAAACATTTTAATGACCTTCAGATCATTGTGTTTAAGTGAAATACATTTCTCAATGTCAGTGGCTATAAAACAATGTTTAAAAACAATTTAAAATGTAGAATAGGAAATGTGATTGCATATAAATTCAATAGGCATAGGCAATTTGTGTGAAAAAAGCAAGCACATTCTAGGTAAAAAATAAAATGCATGTGTACGTGACACTTGGATCACAAATTGATATTAATAAATAATGAATAATGAGGAAATTCTATTAATTAATTTTTTTTGAATTTTTTAATAATAAAATAATAAGCGCAATACTTCTTTCAATTGTCATTACTTTAAGTACTTTTTACATGTTAATCTAATTTAAATATTATTTTGAGGTATATTCTTCTGAGTATGTGTGAAATAGGGTTCCACAAAAACACTTTCAAGTTCTAGGGGTTCCACGAAAACACCTTCAAGTTGTAAGGGTTCAGTGATATGAAAATGAAGACCACTGTTCTAAAGTATACTTAGATGCATATATGTAAATTTATGTATACATTAAAATTTAGAGTATCAGATTCTGAATGATTGATCATATAAGTTCTAAATATCTGATAGTAAGCATTATTTAATAGGAAAAAAGAATCGATGTTATGTAATCAATGTAAGAATCAATGTTATGTGTTTGTTTTCCAATGTTATGTAAAACCTGATATCTCACAAATTTAGGAATGCATTTCTTTCATGTTTTCTGCACATGCTGTTTAAAGTGTGATGTAGACAATAAGGTTATAAGGTTTTCTTAAATTTGATTTTGATTTTTAATAGTTTATTGTTACAAATATATGCATTTTATAAAATTTTCCTAAGTAAATTTGTAACGGGACAACCTTTAGGTAATTTTAAAGGTACAAGTATTTTAGATTTTAGTTAATTCCCTTCATAACTGCGTTAAATATGTTCGGTAAAAAATAATTGAAATATTTAACTTTGAATTCCAAGTACGATGTTTTGAATTTGTGTATAATCTTCATCATATTTACCTAAAATAATTTATTTTAATGAGTTTAATTTGTTATAAATTTCCTTATAGGTGGTTTTCCTAATTGTAACTCATAAGCAACAACAGGAAACCACATAAAAGTATTACCAAGCACGCAGTTAGATATTCTAAATAATAAATAGGAAGGAGTGGTTTATATATATATATATATATATATATATATATATATATATATATATATATATAGCAGGAATTGTCAAACTTATTCACACTACCCACTTTTGTACTTCTATTAGTATAGACAAAAACACATAAAAATTGTTTGATTTCATAGTAATAATAATTTATAAAGTAATGAAGTAACTTCCTTTTATAAAAAAATAAGATTATAAAAGGGAATTGCAATAAAATAGAGATTATATATAATGGCAATTATACTTAATAAAAACTTTATTTCTGGCTAATCGAAATATATAAAACAATTTATTTTAGTTGAAATTATCTTTTTATTTATACTTTTCACGTGTACAATCATGAGATAGGAAGAAATTACATTTCGTTATTTAAACTATTAATAAGATCTCAACAAAATACTGCATAGCAGGCTCTTTTTCTACAAGGAACTAATAAAAGTCTCTTGTTTTCGAAATATTTAGGTTGTTTCTTCCTCATGCCATAATGCGATTAAAACAACTAAAATCCAATTCCAAAAGATACGTGTAGAGAAAAATTTGATTAACTAAATATTGTTGTCCACATGTATGATTAGAAAAGACAGCATTTTTTTCTATAATTTTTTGTCTTGTATTTGATATCTTTTTTGAGTAGAACTTTTGTTCTTAAATAAGAATGGAGACTTGTACGTAAACGTTTTCCCACTTAATAGTGCGCATGTACTATATAATGGATCATAAAACTTTTAGAACTTCTTTTTTTTTCTCGTGATGGGGATCTGTATATAGTTAAAGGGTTTTTATTATTGCGTAGACAACGATATTATTTAAAGGAAATTTTATTTTTTTGTTAAATATGAGATATGCGCCGGTGAAACAGAAAAGTACCATAACTTGTTAATCGCCTTGATCATATTTCGGTTAGATAGTTCTAGACTGTTCTATAAAGCTGTGCATTATTTAATTATTTTTATTTTTCCAAATTATGACAAAATGTGACCACATTCCATCCAGATTGTTGAAAAATTAAATAATCAAATATGTAGAAAATGTTATTTTAATAATACCATGTTGGAAAAGTGGAACTGATACCTTAAGTTAAATTTTCGAAAATCTGTGTGCAAGTAGGATGATATGTAATATATATATATATAGTATATTCTTTTTTATATTTTCTCTTTTAAATAAACAATTTTTTTAGTATAAGTAATTTTAATTGCTTGCTATTTTTAAATAAATTTCAAGCTAATTAATTAGAACACATAATTAAATTGGATAAGAAGATGTTGAATTTTTTCGGACTGAATCAACAAAAATTTCCGGTAAAATGTGATTCCTTTGTATAAAAAAGAGTTTAAAAGACAGCAAGTGGTATCATACATTAAAAATAACTGATATTTTTGTTCTTAAAATTAGTCAGTTTAAAAATTATATTAATAGCACGAGTTCACATTTAGTTCCCCTATATTCATTACTTATTTTTTTTAAAAGCTATTTTTGTAACAAAACAGCATTAAGTAAAAATGACTTTAAATATCTTGATATGAATCTATTTTTCAGATATAGAAATGTTTTCAAAAATGCTTACACTTTAAATAAAGTTTACGCCAGTCACACACACAGTATTTTATCTAAAATGTCGTATGTTTTCGTACAATGCAATTATGGAGCTCTTCTCTCTGAATTAAGATAATTTATCAACAAATACTTTCAGAGTTTTAGTTGTTACATTGTATTTCACACATTCTATCTTTTTTTTTTCGTTATCGTTCAACACATTCAAACAAAAAAATCGAAGTGGGAAAAATCACAACGGATTTCAGAAAACAAAATCAAATTCAAAATGGTTCCATCTCACTTTCAATAAAAATATACATGTGGCGGACTATATTTCGTTTTATAATTAAGAAAGAAAATAAAAATTCTTTTATCCTGGAGAAGACGATCAGTAACAATAATGCACTAAAGTGCCACTAAGGAAATTGGTGAATTATTTATTTTCAAAAATCAAGATTTTTTTATTTTAATTTTTAAGATTTCATCAGAAATGTACTCCGCTTTTTTTAATTTTCTTTTGAACTTTTAGTCTTTTACGTAAAAGACATCGTATTGAAATGTGTATTAAAATGGTTTGATATTTCGATTCAAATTTGAATGATATGTTTAACATATGTATCGATCTTATACATAAATTTTAAAAGACAGGCCATCTGATTGATTACCTAAAAACGTTTTTAAATAGATGAAAAAATTCAAGTCTTATTAAGTAATTGATACGGATGTCAATTGTTTATCTCATTAATTATTAATTAATTATTTATTTATTATTCCATTAATATCTTATATAATTTATTTAATAAAATTAGTGTATTTTGAAGACTTGATAGTATTAAAAGTAGGTTATTTCAAACTGATAAGATTACTTTAAAGTTATGCAATCTATATTGAATATATATTGCATACGTATTGCATTTCTTATAAAAAATAGTTTTGATATTTTGATGAAAAACGCTTAGGAAGAAATGAAATAACTTTTCTGCAAAACATAAATGCATTGTAAAAACTGAAAGAATTATTGTTCAAACAGTCATTCAAAGAAAGAAAACATCATTTAATTATAGAAAATGAAAATATTGCATTTATTCGAGAAAGTATTTCTGCTGCATATTGGAAGCTTCTTTATATATTTGCTACGTAATTATGACATTCACTTAAAAAATTGTCGTACCTTCCAAGTGAAACTTAAAATAGACCATGTTATACTATCTTTCTCCGCTAATTAATTAAGCTGTGTGTTCTGTTCATTTAGTCAAGATTGATAGTCCTAACCTTGATCTTAGCCATCCACATACTTTCCTTCAACTGAATAACACACGTTTTTCTGAAAAAAAATGGTAAGAGTTTCTGGGCGATAATTGTTTTGAAATGATGAAAAAAGGAGAATGCAGTGACCACCTTGCTTTACCCTTTATGTGGCCATTTTTTCAAGCAATGTTATGTTGAAATATTTTTGGAATTGATGTTCATTTATAAGAAGAAATTAAATTAGCGTATTACCTAAAATTGCTTGGATTGCGTATGTGAAGCATGTTTCCTACTACCGACAGGAAACTACTGTAAGATAAGACTTTTTATTTTTTGCATTTTTATTACTGCTGATTTCATAGTGTTTATAAAAAATAGTTTGCAAATAATTAAACAGCACAATGAATTATAACTTAGATCTATTTTGCAAATGTCTACGACATTATACATATTACTTTCACTTAAATTTCAGAAAACATTACTCAGCACGTAGTGCGATAATGTAATATGTACAATCATGATTTCTTCTCATGTGTTTTTAGAGCACAATGACAACCTCTACATTTGCTTTTTGTACAGTTGACATATGTTCACCAACTTTGGTCAATTATATTTCTTCGGGAACATTTTCTTACTACTCATTAAACTTATATGACGTCCCTTGCGTTTACTAAGAAAAAATTCAGAAATCAATTATTGTGCTTAACGAAATCCTAGCAGCACAAATCGTAGGTGGGAAAGCACCTTCGCACCGAAATTTAAAAACAAATGAAGCTAATGGTAAGAATACCTACACGACCCTTTTAAGGGTTAAGACACTTGCAGGAGAAGAGTATAACTTATAATTTTTGAAGCTCGAGCGAAAAAATGAAGCAAGTGTGCTCAAATGTAGAAAAAAATTATGTAGAAAAGCACGTTGTCATCCTGATGACGGATTGCTTATTTATAATATAATTGTACAGTATAATTTAAGAACAAATGAATAAATAAATTTTCTCTGTGTATGTTCACGTTTTAAAGTGCATTAACTTTTAAAACTCAATTTTTTTTTTAAAAAAAAGAAGTTAAATGGGAAATGATATGAGTAATTCATTTTCATGAAACTACCATAAGCATATAAACTTTTATGAATGCTCCGTACATAACTCTTTGTGGACTTCGTTTTATTTAAGGGATTGCTTTGTATCCAGACAAATTATTACAATTACGATATCTTTTAGAAAAGCTGGGAGCATTGCCTAAATCATTTTAATCTATCTCTCTATGAGTGTGTGTGTGTTTCTATTACAAAAACTGATTGTCCATTATTTGTATTATGCATATACCTCAAAATTTAAATGCTATTGACCCTTAACAGCCAATTTAAAGTTAAGTGATTTTCTCCTTAGTGCCCCAGTTTTTCATAAAGATATTGGGGGAAGGGGAGAAAATACACATATAAGCAAATTCGTCTCTCAAATAATTAAATTATTTGCAAACACACACACACTGCCAAGCTCATTTTAATTTTATTGCATTCCAAAGCCTTCGGAATCGTTTTCTTGATGGCAGTGCAAAGAAAATAATGGTATTTCGGAAGGATATATACGTCCAGGAAACTTAACGCAACGGTTGAGCGAGAGGATATATCAGCTAGTGCTTATATAACTTGTGTTGTATAGAACTTATTTTGAATTGTATTCTAAAGTTTGTATTTTAAATATATAATATATATATATATATATATATATTATACAAAAAGAAAATTTTTTATTACGATAAGTATTAATTATACTTATAATTAAGTCTTAAACATTTCTTTAAAAATATGATCTCACTTACAGTTAATGTCATGATTTTTCTTTGTTTTAAATGTGAAATTTCTTTTTATGGTAGTAATTGAATATTTTAATGTATATGAATGAGGATATACTTATGAAACTGAATTTGTTTCCATATTACAGAGGAGCAAGCAGTGAAGTTAAGGTTTTATATGTGTGTTCGTGTGTAAATTTATTTTTTTTAAATTTACTTTATTAAGCACAGAGGTACAAGAAGGAAAAGAAAGCGATAATAATAATAGTAATAAATTATTTGAATGTATGTAAATGAAGATAAATCACTTTCTTTCCTTCTTATATAAAGACACTTGACAAATATTATGAACCAAATTTCCACACATATAATAAAACCAGCAACTATATTAAAATATGAATTCAGTGTAAACCCAAATTCTTTCAAAGCTTATTAGCATTAAACAACAGTTAATTACTTACTTTCATTCATTTATATTCCAATATATCTTAAAAATTATAATTTCAGACAAGTAATATATTTGCACGTGTTAACACATGCATGTGTGTTTTAATAAATTAATTTTTAAATGAACTTCTCTCTCATCAACAGTACATGTGATAAATATATAACTACTTCTCATTTATATCATCTAAAAATAAAAAGTAGCTGTTGAAGTCACTTAGCAAGATATTTACTAATGTAAAAAAGATGGTTTAAAACATTACTTTTACACTAATAATGTAAACGTAAACAGTTTATTAATTAAAAAAGCCATATTTTTAGATAAACTTTTTGTATATATTATTAAAGAGTGTTGAAAAGTATTATTGAAATATTTTTCTTTTCTCATATATTATATATTAAACTAAACAGACAATTTTATAAACACGTAAAAATAAAATACCGTCCAAAAATAAATACTACTATATTGACAAATTTAAATAATGTTTGGTTAAAAGGTGAGAAGATTTGTTTGTAAAAAAATTAATGCGGGATCATTTTTAGCAGTTTTGGCATTTTGAACTAACATTTTAGAAACTGTAGCATAAATGCAGTAATTTCTTTTAATACGTTTTAAGTAGTCACTGAATTTTTAAATTATAATAATTAGAATTATATTTACGGTTACGTTTGAACATGTTTCTCTCAAATAGTGTGTTTGAAACCTCACGTTTTCTTTGAGAAAGTAAAAAAAAAAAGTGAATTGTGTTCTCAAAGAGTTCGATCGCTCAAAACAGACTTTTTTTCTCAAGAACGATAAAAAAGAGATACTTTTGTAGAACAACCATTTGACTTAATGATATTAATCAAAACTGTGAAGAAAAAATACTTAAATTCAGCTCTCTGTTAATACTTTTTACTAGGTGATGGAAATCCCAAAGAGCACAGTCAACTAATTAAATTATCTTCACAAGGGAAACTTTTAAATGTAGATTTCTCCATTTTACTTCCTAAAAATGCAGTTATTGAGCTAACAATTCGTTAGTGAGAGAGATAGGTGATATAACACTTTTAAGGCTTTTTTTCAGTTACCAGTTCTAAAAGTTAGTTAAAACAACTGTCATATTTTTCGATCATTTTGGTTTAATTTTATTATATATATAAATTTGTTCCCTTGCAAACTTTACTTTTTTGAGTAAAAAAAGAAAATACAGTGCTCATTTTTATTATTTCTTTTTGTTTACATGATATGCATTAACATTATTCATGATTTAGAAATTTTTAAATGGTTACAGAATATTTTTGTTTGGATTTAAATGAATTAGTACAGTTACACATGAAATTACTTTTGTTGATTTGATGAAATCCTAAGTAATATGTAAAAAGTAATAATTTTTTTCTGTAGCTATTATATGAATCAAGGTATAGTGGATAAAAGTTCTCAAAATGACATTTTTACAAGACTTACTTTTAAATGCTTTCTTTACGTGGTTAAATTTAAAGGAATTTTATTTAATAAGTATTGCCACACAGTTGATAATACAAGTAAATATAAGCCATGCACAGAATTATGTATTTATGAAGTATTGATTTGAAAAATAATTTTTGTTTTTCTGTATTGTTTACAAATTTAGTTATTCAAAAAATATTCCGTTTCTCTCTGATTTTTCTAAATTTAATCTGTATGAATTTACCGGAAATATTTCTTTGTACATATTGGTTATTTATGAAGAAATATAAAGTAAAAACAATAAATGATATAAATGTAACAGAGAGGGTGCTGTCTAGGAATATGTTGAATGAAAGAGACGTTTAGGTTTAAGGATATTTAATGACATCTACAAGTTGTTAAACCTGATTAGGCACGCGCTGCTGGAAAAAGGTAAGTCTGTTCCTTTTTCCGCTTACATCCGGGGGTTACAGAGAGTGGCGCTGTTGTCGCCTGAGCGTATACAACACTCGTCCATACTGATGTGGTTGGTCCCCGACCAGGCTAGAAAATATGCTAGTAAAAATTATACAAATATTAACACCTGAAAAGAAAAAAAAGTTAAAAAAAAGATTAAACAAATTTTTAAAGTTCAAATTTTCTTTAGTATAAAGAAAAAAAATTAAAGTCATTAGTTCTGGAAAGAAAAGTCTTAGGGATTATCCCATTTTTTTCATCAGATCAGCAGATGTAGATGTCAAAATTCGGGCTTTCTTGTCTTCCTATTTTCTTTACATCGTACCTGTCGTTTGGAAGAACTTTCACGACTTCATATGGGCCAAAATATTTTGGTCGCAATTTCACATCTACTCAAAACTGGGTTTTCCTGATTGCAATGAATGTCACCTTCTTTGTATTTTCTTGCTTCTTTGCAATGTTTATTGTAGTGTAGTCTACTTTGTTCTTGTAATTTCAGAATATTGGATTTAGCATCTTCTCTCATTTGTTGTTTATTCTGTAAAGATAATTGGAAATTTTCTTCCTCGAGAATGGCTTTGATTTTGATGTCATCTTTATTTTTCATTTTGACGCCTGTTAAAAGTTCAAATGGTGTATATTTGGTGGCTATGGATACAGTGCTGTTAATTATTCGTTGAACTGATGATACGTGTTTATACCATTTATTGGGATCTTCAAGTGAAAACTTTGTTAGGATTGGTATTAATGTTGCATGATTTTTTTCTACCTGACCGTCCCCCCGCGGTACACCTGTTGTGATTGAAATTAACTCGATATCTTCATCCTGACAAAATTTCTGAAATTCTGTAGAAGTGAATGTTGTTCCTTTATCGGAAATGATTCGTCTGGGACTTCCAAAGGTTACTTGTTGTAATTTTAATTTGTCTAAAGCATCGTGAGCTGAAGGAGACTTTACAGGATAAATCCACAGAAATTTGGGGAAAGCGTCGATGACAGTAAAGATATATTTGTAATTTTTGTTGGTACTTGGGAGTGGACCCAAAAAGTCAATATGGTAGGTATCAAGTGGAAAATCACCTTTTGGTATAGGATGTAGAAATCCTTCTCGTTTGCCAAATTGTTTGGATGAAAGAATACAAGGAATACAATTTGCAATAACATTTTCTACTGTCTTACGCATATTTGGGAAAAAGAATTGTTGTTTGACTAAATTTTCAGTTTTGTTGATGCCGAAATGTCCTTTAGAATGTTCAAGTTGTACGATTTGTTTTTGCATTTCAAGTGGAACTACTAGACGTTCTTGGTCGTTGACAATTTTGTACAGCACATCGTTTTTTAATGCATAATCAGAGGCTGAAGATGATTGTAAAAGTTGTTTGATACTGGATGTAAACTCATCATTAATTTGTGCTTTTTTAATTTTTCGTTTTGTCTCGTTGTATTGTATGCGCATGACTGGATAACGTCTGAGCGCGTCAACATGTTGCATTTGTTTACCTGACCTGTGAAGCATTTCGTAATGGAAGTCTTCTAAGAAGAGAGCCCGTCGTGCTATTCTAGATGGTAAATCTTTCTTTGACATAGTTTTTTGAAATGCTTGGCAATCTGTGATTACTTGAAATTTTGTGCCGACGAGGTAGTGTCGAAATTTTTTTAATGCTGTAACTATCGCTAAGACCTCTAGCTCGTAGCTGGAGTATTTCTCTTCTTGAGGAGAAGTTTTACGACTCATATAGAGTATTCGATGAAAGTTTTGATTTGAGACCATTTGCAGAAGTACACTGATGTGCAAAAATTAAGGACGAAGTCGAAAAATTAGCATATCAGCTGAACGAAGAGGCAGAGCGGACAGAAAGACCAATCAGGAGGTTAAGTGAGATGATGTAAGGTAGCACATGCGCAGATATGCAGGTAGACGTAATGGGGGGAGTGTAAGAGTAGTAAAGCATGTTGTCGGTGTAAGATTAGTATTTCTGGCAAAGAGATTGCACACCGTATAGCAGTTATAATCACACCGAGTTGCTGCCTCAGCGAGAAATGGCGAATAATCAATCTGTTAGACGACATCTGGATGTTTTACCCGAGGTTGAATCATTGGGAAGTTGGAGGAAGGTCGCAGTGTGACAAGTGTGGCTGCAGAGTTCGGAATTGCTCACAGCATCGTTTCACGACTTTGGAGACAATTCCAAACTACAGGAACAGCTATCCGGGGGTTCAGTAGTGGTCGTCCACGAGGAACCACACCCACAGATGACCGGTATATTGCCATACAGGCCAGAAGAAACAGGCGGCAGACAGCGGGAGGAATCGCTAGACACACGACACAGGTGACTGGACGACCGATATCGCGTTTTACCGTGGCCAGAAGACTGCACGATGGTGGTCTGTTTGCACGACGCCCTGTACGGTGTGTACCTCTACCGCCTGCCCATCGGAGAAGGCGTTCTCTGTGGTGCCGGGAATACCGGAATTGGAGAGACAATGAATGGGGACGAGTATTCTTTACAGATGAGAGCAGATTCAGTCTGAGTAGCGATTCTCATCGCATACTCATCTGGAGACAGCGGGGAAGCCGCAATCATCCCTCGAACATCATTGAAAGGGACAGGTATGGAGGTGGCGGTGTTCTCGTTTGGGGAGGCATCATGCTTGGTAGTCGTACAGACCTTCACATCTTAGACGCAGGTTCAGTCAACGGGACCCGTTATTGTAACGAGGTTCTTCTTCCATAAGTGCGTCTTTTTAGAGGCGCTATGGGTCCGCAGTTCCTTTTCAAGGACGACAATGCACCATGTCATCGCACAGTAGCTGCCGAACAGCTCTTAGAGAGTGAGGATATAGAACGTATGGATTGGCCGGCACGATCTCCGGATCTCAATCCCATCGAGCATGTATGGGATTTTCTAGGTAGACGCTTGACAGCTCGTACCTTACCACCAGTAACGATTCCGGAGCTTCGATTGGCGCTGCAAGACGAATGGGCAGCAATGCCTCAACAACTCATTGACACCCTCATTCTCAGCATGGGCAGACGCTGTGAAACCTGCCTAGCAGTCAGGGGAGATCATATCCCCTACTAAAGACCGGATATTTCTTACTGGACACCCCTCACAGGGATGTTTCGGCCTTCAGTCGCATTGCGCTCCATGCTACTTTTTCAATAAAGCTTCTTTTTATCCCTCTGATTTCTCTTTTAGTAAGTGTTGCTTACATTACTCATGTCCTTACGTATTGGGGATCTTACGGTATTAAATGTGTTGATTTGGAATGCTTTTGTACAAAGTTATATTGAAAAAACCGTCTCGTCCTTAATTTTTGCTAACCAGTGTATAGCACCAAACCCCCTTTCGTACTGGCATCGCAGTGTATTTGTAATGGAGCGGTTTGCTGATACATATGTAATACAGGTTCCTGAGACAAAATTTGCTTCAAAGAGAGAAAAGCTTGTTTTGTGTAGGACCAAAGGTGAATGGAACTTTGTCTCGTAAAAGATCGCTTAAAGGTCGTGCGATTGATGCATAGTCCTTAATAATTTTTTTAAAATAGCCTGTTAGTCCTAAAAATGATTGGACATGCCGAGTGTTTTTAGGTGTTTGGAAATTCATGACTGCATTTGTTTTAGCTGTTGAAGGACAAATATTACCTTCTTCAATAATAGGGCCAAGAAAAGTTAATTTCTGCTGAAGAAAATTACAGTTTTTAAAGTTAAACTCTAAACCATAATTAGCATCAACATCAAATACATTTTTAAGTTTTGCAATCCCTTCACATTCAGAATTTGCCAGAATTAAAATGTCGTTCATGTATACAATGACAGTGTTGTCTTTTAAGAGATCTTTAAACACAATTTGAATGCATTTTTGAAATAGTGAGGGAGAATTACATAAGCCAAGAGGAACTCTATTAAATTGGTATTGTCCATTATGTGTTATGAAACTAGTGTATTTACGGCTATCAGGATCAATTTTGATGTCAAAAAACTGTTTTTTAAGTCCAGATTTGAAAAGAGTATCGCTCCATGCAGTTGGTCAAAAATGTCTTCAATGACGGCTAGTGGAAATCTTTGTTTAATTATTTTAGAATTAAGAGCACGGAAATCAACACAGAGTCTCGTTGACTGATCTTCTTTCTTGACAAGAACTAAAGGTGCGGCAAAATTAGATGAACTTGGGGAAATTATTCCATCAGCCAGCCATTGGTCAATTTGGTTTTTGACGATAATTTGTTTCCGCTTGACTTAATTTTCTAGAACGTAACACGATAGGTGTGTCATCAGAAAGGATAATTTGCATTTGTATCTTTAATTTATTTGGTTTGTAAGATTGGATAAGGTTTTCAATTTCTCGACGCGTATCAATATTCAAAAATATGCGATAAATCTACTTGAGGATAAATTACATTTAAATTTGATAAATACTAATCCTCATTTTGAAAAAGCAAAGAGGGAGATTCGTTATTATTATTAACCGGTAAAGAATTACAATGGCTAATTTTCAATTCAGAAAAAGATTTGTTTCGCGCTGAAAATCAGTTATATAACATGTTTGATCGGATCTGGCTGTGACGTCAGTTAACATTTCCTATTTTCTTTTTCATCGAATAATTTCTGTTTTGGAAAGTTTAACAATTCATTTTTATTCCTTGGGTGTTTTACATTACTTGCGCTGTGAATGTTTTGAAATTGAATTGAGCCATTTGGCCTTGAACCTTCGCCGGAATGATTTTGGATAGTTTGCGGTGCAAAAGAATGCAAGCTCGACATATTTTGGCTGACTGATTCTGATGCGATATTATTTTGTCTATAATTTTTATTTTTATGTGAAAGAATGCTCTTAGAATGAGAGGAAGTAGGACTTTTTTCTGAAATCCGAGCATTTTCATTTTCTGCTTTATTTAAATCATCAAAAATATTAGGCGGAACTATTAAATCACAATACAATTTATTACAGACAGTTGCAGTTACTATTATCAGGATTTCACGAAAACTTGGAAGAGCTAATTTAATTTTGGCAAGTTCAGCTTGAATTTCATTTCCAAAAGCACATGTTAATTGAACAGTTACTAAGGGTTTTGTTTCGCGTGGAATGGAGGGAGGATTTCACACACACAATATTCGCTCCTGAATCGATTAAAGTTTTCATGATTTTATCATTAACAAAAATATTTTCGTATTGCAATTCATGTAAGGATTCATTAAACATTTTACCTTCGACTTTACAAACAGGACCGTGATTTGAATTAGGTCTAGAATTGAAATGAGTTTCGTTTCTGTGAGAACTACGACGAGGGTTATTTGTTGAAGTGTTTCGAGAATAATTTGTGAATTTTTTTCACGCGAGTTGTAGTGATTAAAGCCCTGAAACGAATTGTATTTTTGTTTGCTGTCGGAATACGACTTTCGCTTTGCTACGAAGAAAACATTTCCCTAGCCAATTCAGTAGACTTAAACCAAGATTCGTTGTGGCGTATCGCGATATGTTGTTGCGTTTCTCGATTGAGGGTGGAAAATAATTTGTCGGCTATCATTAACTCACACAAAGTTTTTAAAACATTCGCATTACGAAGTTTACAATAATATTCAAAAGAACTTGATAATCGTGACGAAAACTGTACGTGCGATTCGTTTGGCAATCGTTGAGCACTACGGAAATTAATTAAGCATTCTTGTGGGGTTGGTTGTAAAACATTATCGTAAAATAATGTGTTTAACTTTCTCCTAATCTTGGAGTTCGTATTCGGGGATATAAAGTAAAATACTGTTAGTTTTTTTACCGAGAATATTAAATAAGATCTCTGATTTTAATTCCTGTGGAACATTTTTGGTTGTAAACGCACTTTCAAGTGAATGAAAAAATAAATTATAATTTTCAGGTTTACAAGGAAATTGCATACTAAGGATCTTAACAGATTTAATGAGACTTTCTAAAAGGTTAGTTGACGGTGTTTCGAATGTTGCAGTAGTATTGTTTGAGTTATTAGAATTTATAGCGGAGTTAATATTCGCGAGTTCAATTTCTTTTTCAAGTTGAATTATTTTTTTGGCCGTTTGAACGGCTTTTTTTTCTAGTTCTGCTTCTTTTCGTTCATATACGAGTAAATTAAGCATATCCTTAACGAATTCAGGTTCGTTTTTGAAAGTGTCAGTTTGTTCGATTAATGCTTTTAAACACACAAGTGTAGCATTTTCTGGAACAGTAATACCTAGTTCTTTCGCGGCAGTTATTAGATCTTCTTTCTTAGTATTACGATACATGCTGAGTAAAAAAAGGTTTGATCCTACCTGATTTGACGATATCGGAGTGTTTGTAGACTGCAGATAGATTTCGCTTATAAAAAGCTATCCGTTTGCGATGACAGGGCCGCCGCGTGCGTATTAGGCGTCCTTGTTCAAGTTGAAATTCGGCGCCCCTTTATGGGGTTCTGTTGCACTCTTATAAAGAAAGTGCTACAAATAAAATAAGAAATACTCATTTATAGTATTCGAAATTTGACTTTCGAACTGAAAAGCTTTAAAATTATAATATTAAAACACGTTTGTCTTATTGTTTTTTTAAAATTATTATTTCATAAATTTTAAAAACAAAACAAAGCAAAAATGATATAAAATTTTTAAGTAAAATATAAACATTAGAAAATAAATTCAAATAATGATTCAGCTACAAATGCTCGTATCAATTCCTTTATATTTAATTTATCCAAAATTTCCCTCTCTATGGATATAATTGACAAGTCCCATATATAATCTCTCCTGCGCCATAGTAGATCGCATGTAGTTTTTTTTATAATTTTAAGTTTTGAAAAACTTTGTTCTCCAGTAACCACCAAAACTGGCAGGGTTAAAGAAATCCGTAAAGCTATTGCAATATTTGGAAATGTATCGATAAGATTGTTTTCATAAATATAATTTAAAACATCAATAGGTGACATATCCTCTTTGGTAAAACATCCGGAAAGATTTTATTTCTTCAAACAAATTTAATCCATCTATGTCCTTTTCATTAATATTTTTAGTTTCCGTTAATTTTCGTTCTAATTCTTCACAATGTCTTAAAATTTCATTGTCACTCCAGTTTTTTTAAATTAGGTATATAGTGTACTACATTGAAGTAATTGAAATGTTCTTTTAATTGACTGAATCTTTCTGAAATTGAAGAAAGAGCAGTGTCTAATATTATATTGTAAAATTCAACCTTAAACTTTTGTCTTGGATTGTTGATTGGTTAATCGGTTTGTTCATCTTGAAACAGTTTATTTTTAAACCTGTTTTGACTTTGTGGAAAATCAGTATCCACCCCCAAATCATCAGCAACGATACTTGCATTGGTAATTGCATGTTCATATGCTTCATCTGACCTACGATTATCTGAAGTAAATTTCAAATGCTTTACGATATGAGTAGGGTATTCCAGAGTTTTTATTTCTCAAAAAGTAAGAATAATTTTAACACAAATGTGTGTATTTCAAAAACCAAACATTCAGTGAATAATCTGGTTACGATAAATTTGAATTTTTAAATCTCTGTATGATATAAGACATAAACAGTATTACATTCAGAATATCATGAATTGTGCAAATATAAATCACAGAGAGTGAGTGAGAGAATATTAACGTCGCACTGATTAGCAACACGAGGGCTTTTGGCAACGGTCCGCGTAATTTTGAACCATGGTCAAGTGACGCGGACGACACCTGAGATGACACCCCCTCTCCTAACTACCACACCACACCAACGGGAGGACGTTTGAGCTCTCGACAGATTTAACGTGCATCGCACCCCTACACGGTAGATCTTTAGTGGTACTAGGAACGAAATCATGACACGCTAGCTATGATCCGATGCCTAGACCACTCAGCCACCGCGGCCTCCAAAGATAAATCACATCACAAACGTTGTACAACAAGGTAAATGAAATTTTCAACAAAGAATAATTCTACAAAATTAAGGCAAAATGTTTCATAAAGAAAAATTCAGAGAATTCATAAAGTAAAGTGAATTCTAGACAGGGGATCGGTATACTTTCAAGAAAGAACCAGTTGTTAGTAAAACAAGATATCGAAAGTATCAGACACCTACTTGATATGAGCTTCCAGGAAAAAGGTCCCCCCATCCCAGCCAGCAATAGTTGCGTTAAGACTGTCATGCTCCAATGAATATTTTTTATATTATTTAAATCAAGTTTTACACAAAGTCATTAACATTTTCCATTCCTTCAAAAATGAAGAAATATTATAGATATTATTTATATTTATTTTTATTTCTATAGCTCACAATGCAAGTGCGATCAGTGTCAAAATATCAATGCTAGGAATTAAACTTTGAACGTGAAAAAATTTCAATACCAGTACTACCTTAAGTACTACTATTTGGAATTTCATGTTTACACTAATAATTAAACTTTATAAGACTGTTCTTGCATAGAAAAGTGTGTTTTTGGAAGATGTATTCAAGCAAAAAAAAACAAATATTGATGCATATTAATCAACATAAAAGTACTATAAAAGTCCATTGAAATATGTGTATAAATATAGACGAAAATCTTAAAATTAGCTGATGTAACACGGAAAATTTACAAAATAAAAATTTTTTTTAATTATATTTCATTAAGCTGGACATTACTTTTACTGCCTCCTTTGTAAAGGAAAGCAAATAATAAATGCATGTTTTGAATAATATGATAAAAATATTAATGATAAAACTATTATTTTAATATAAAAATGTTTGTATATTTTTTAAGCTCAAGGGAAAATACAAAACAAATCAAAAGTAAATTCATAATTACCGCTTGCGGTTATAAAGGAAAGAAGTAAAATTGAAAAAATTACTGATTTAAAATTGCGTCAACTCTTTCTCTCTTTGAAAAAAAGTGTTTTCCCGAAGGCAGTGGCGTAGGTATTTAAAAGCCCTGGTGTAAAAAAATAAAAAAAAAACGAGGGCTCTATCTTGGTTGAATTCTATCTAGTATAAAAAAGTAAAAATATGGGAATATTTTAAATATATACAAAGCTACAATTTTTACTTACTGTCTTCTCTTTCATGGCGTTGTTTGCGCTTAAACGTACCCCACATGGTTTCTTTCTTTTTTTTTAATCTATACTTTTAGTTTATAATTTATCTAATACGATTTGTATGTGCTCGAGTATTTACTGACATTAAAAGGAAGCATAAACGAAATGCTACGCTATAAAACGTCGTTGAAAAAATCCCTAGCTATTAATTTATTCGGGAGGATCGAACTCACATCCATCAGAGGGCTTAGAGCTAAAAAATGGCCCACCGAGATAGACAGGAAATGATAAAAAAAATATGCATGAACAAGAAAATTTAATACAATATTATTATAATTATTTTTTAAAAAAACCATATCTGCAAAAGAGCAGAGGAGGGAGGACAAAATTACATCAATAAAATTACATCATACGAGAAAATTGCGAAATATTGAAACAGGAAACTAGCTCATTAGGAATCATATTGTTATTAAAAATAGAATGTAACTAGGAAGGAATTGCTTCTTGTGTAGGTTTTTTTAGATGTAATAATAAGTATGATAAGAGTTTTCATGGAAGTTGAAGTTTATTTTCAAATAACAGTCTATAAAGAAAATATTGAAAATAACAAGAACTTTTCAATAAGTAAAGTTCGCAACACTGAACAAACAACGAAAAGAAAATTTAGATGAAATCCCTACTCAATTGCGACGATTACAGTTATGTTGCAACCGTTTATATTTATATCTTAAATTTGGAAGAAATCATAAATTCGGCTGCCCTTGTTTATAGATATCCTGCTTAGAATCTAAAGAAATTCATGATACCAAAAAGTGTTGTAGATCACGCTAAAGCAGTGCTTCTCAAACTTTCAATATTCGCGACCCAGTTTTCAGTCATAATTTTCATCGCGCCCCACTTCTTACAATAACAATGTACTGAATGCAATTATAATGTACTTTGATGGTAAAACTACGATGCAATACGACTTTAATTATAAACGCACTAATTAGATAAATATTAAGTTTTGTAAATAAATTTTGTATATGACAAGCCCAAGAGAGTCACTAGTAATTACTGAACTTGTTTTTAATTGATTATTGATAAATTAATTATCAAATACTTTGTGCAGAACTGATACATATATAAGTAGTGCGTATTATATCAGTTTAAATGTGTATTTAATTTTTTATTACATAATATATTATGCTTTGTAACTATTTTACATTGCAAATTATTTTATTAAATTGATAATTATTTTAAATATTTTATTTTCGATTTTTCGTAATATGCTCGCACTCCCCCCCCCCCAAGTAGGGTTATCACGCCCTCCTTAGGGGGCGTGCCCCACAGTTCGAGAAACGCTGCGACAAAGATTTTATTTTGAGATTTGAGAACAATTTAATAACAGGTATACATGACACAAAATATGATTTGGGGAAGAAAAGCCAAGCGATTTACATAATTTGGCCAATAGTGAAACGAAGATTTGATGATTTAGATATAAAAATGAAAGAGAATAATTGGCTTTTTAATAAACACTGGGCGGTTGCACGTTATCTGTAATTTTAATTTTTTTCTCTTTTTTCACCCTTCAACTTTTTGCGCACCCAAATTTTTTTCGTCCTAGGCATGTGCATAGCGTGCCTAAGCGGAAAAGTGGGCTTGGTAGCGAGGGTACGTTACGCCACTGGACAACGATCATCACATAATAATGCAGTCTTATCACTTTTGCCAATCGACATTCAGTTTGAAATTAACTGTTTTTCGAAGGGAATGTACGGGAATAATATTTGATGGCATTAAAATTATCCGGATCACGATCTTATTAAGACGGAGTCGAGAACGAAATGAGACCCCCACTGAGAGCGAGGTCCTGGACCCGGGCCTAGTTGGCCCATGCCTTGAAACGTCCCTAACTACAATACAATACGACTTCAATTATAAACCGCACAATTTATCAAGATAAATATTTTGCATATGACAAGACCAGGGGAGTCACTAGAAAAAACTTGTTTTTCAATGAATATTGATAACTTAATTATCAAATACTTTTTGCATTACTGATACATTTATAAGTGTTGAGTATTTTATTTTTAAAAATATAAGAATGTATTTTACTTTGTAATTGTTTTAAATTGTGCAGTATCACCTGTAAAATGTCAATAATTATTCTTTTTGTTTTTAATGAATTATTAAAAATAAAATAAAATATAATAATTAAATGTGACACATAAAATGTATGATGAAATGAATATTACAATTTTTACAATATTTAAAATAAATTTGAGTTACATTAAGCAGTACGTGTATTCATACATGTATGTGTAACCTCTACATATCATTTGATTCTTGAAAAGGAAAATACCACCCAAGTTTTCAGTTTATTATAATTTAATTCCAGGGTAAAAGTATCATCCACGAAATATTAATGGTTTTTATTTTTAATGAATTATTGAAAGCAAAAGAAAATGTAACACTTAAATGTGTCACATAAAATGTATGATGGAATAAATATTACTGTTTTTACAACGGTCATATTAAATTTGATTTACATTAAGGGATGCGTGTATGTATGCATATGTGTAACCAATTAACCGTTCACTTACTTTCACTAAATTTCTACTTTCTTTTGCGATTAAAGCATTATACTGGTAAGGTATTGAACTACTCTAAAATTGTGAAATTTGCCTTAAAATTATAAATTTTCTTATGATTTTATTTCATAGGTCATCGTATTGGTTTTATAAAAATACTAAGTTTATTATTTTCCTTTCACTAGAACAAACACTACAAGTGTTTTAGTAAAAACAGATACCATATTACTTTAGGCAATATGTCATACTTAAAATGCGTTTTACATGTAATGTGATTTTTTGGAAATGCTCAAACGGGGATAGCAATTGCTCAAAAAGTTTTGAAAATAATTAACAGACATTTTTGTGTATGTTTTGTATAACAGTAGAAGTGTTTTAACCTTCAAACTTAACAATCACTGTTTTATTACAAAATTTACAGTCTTCATGTGAACTTAATTACTGTTTTCTTAAGCAATTTCTTATAACAACTAAGATAAAATGCTCTTTCTTTTGTAAAAATTAAAGTATCTCTTATCTTGAAGGTCATTTCAAAAATGAATAACATAACAATACATCGGAATTGAAAAAGTGAAAATTTGTTCATAAACAGTTTGTACAGAATGAACCCCGTTTATGTTATTTTTTGTAAATTATTACCCATTTTTTCCCATTTTATTAAATATTAATTTATTTGTCTCTTCTCAATTTTAGCATATTTTTCTTAAAATGTACTAAGCAAATCTAAAAGCCACAAAAAATTTCCAAATCTCAATTTTTTAAAAAAAATAAGTTTGTGTGTCAAAAGTACTCGATTATCTTAAGTGGAATAGAAATTTAAACGAACGCATTATCTTTTTTTTTTAGCATTCTGTGAATAGAACTACTCGAAGCTCTTAATTACTAGCAATGTTCTGAAATTTATTATTTAAATAACGTTGACCATGATTTATTATTTTTTTCCAGACTGCTCATCGCCCCATCTGAGACTAAAGCCACCTGGAGATTTTTATGCCTTATTTACAGGAGATAGCTTTTTTATTACCTGCATACCTGACCAAGGAATCGGAGCTACTCGACTCGCTTGGCAAACTCCAAATAAAAAGGATATCACGCACACCAGAGGAAGGTAAATTATTTTTATTATATGTGCCGTTTATTACATCCATTTCCTATTTTGTTTGATCACGGTATGTGAGTATGAAACTTCTCCGGCAGGAATAGTTAATTTCATTTCGATTGATATAAACTACATTGGATTGTACTTTTATCTTCTTGTTTGCTCTGATTACCCACTCAAGGGTGCATGATTAGGAACTTCAAGTAAAGAAATATTAATTAATAGAATATGCGATTAAACGTTTCTAGGTATATTAATATATAAGGATACAATTTTTTAAATTTGATACACAGTAATCATTATTCAAAAACATTCACTTCGAAAAATTCTAAATAATCAAAGTGCAATAATGAATTTATTGTAAAATTTCAAGTAGAAAATTACATTAATTTTTTTTAAAAAAAATTTGTTTCCTCATGTTTAATTATAATTTAGTTTGTTCCATTAAAATTTAACTCAGAATGAAAAATTCGTCATGCATTGTATCAGGAGCACCGGGAAATATTGTCTTTTTTCTAAGTTAAATTCAAATAGATGAATTTTTACTAATATTGTAATTTTAATCAATTATGTAATCATCCTCGTTGTAACAACCTTTTGCCGACTACTGTGGGAATTTTCAAAGCCCGATCGATAAAAATCAAATGATTTTTGAGCAAGATACTTCGAGATATATTTTTGGACATCCACCGAATTTTCCAGTTTTATACAACTAAAAAACCTTTAAGAGGTCGGAATGGATAGAAATCCGTTGGAGCTGTATCAGGTAAGTATGGCTGATGAGACAATAAATTCCATCACAAATCATTAATTTATTCATTGGTCCCTCTTGCGCAGTGTAGTTTTCCATCAAGTTTCAGAATAACACCTTTGCTGTTAACAATATATCTGGGCACTTTTCAATTAAAAATTGATTTACTCCATCCACTTGCACACACAGTAAGGGTTTACATTGGCAGTTCGTCCAGGTTTCAACACTTCAGAGTGTGAACGACCTTGCGTATTCTGAACTAAATGCACAGAAGTGCAGTTTGGGAGAAAACCACTAAATGTTTTGAGTCCCGGATAATCATAGATGACTCATTTTTCATCTACGGTGATCAAGCAAATAAAATAATTTCGGTAGTGTGCCGCTGATGTAAAAAGTTGCATGTGGGGCATCGATTAGCTTCGTTTTCTTCGGGCAGATTATGCTAGACCAAAACACCTGCTTTCTTTACCAATTTGTTGCAAATGTTCTTGTATGGTCGACCAAGTTGGTTAACAGAGCTTGACAGTTCCTAGATTGTCTAAAATGAATTTGTTTCCCCTTCAAACCTTAACATGCCAATGTTAAAAGGTGTTCGTCTTCCTGAAGAGTGCAAGTCGGAAAGATTGAAATTACTGAATTTAAACTAAAACCCCCATCTTGTGCACTTCCCTTCGTCTAATGCGTTTAAATTAACGTCACAAAAGAGTTTGATATCAACCATTGTGTTACTACTATTGTGAAACTTAAAAAGAGGGGGAATACAATGTAAAATATGCATGTGTTCTAGTATTTATTTGGCTATTCCTCCATAAATTGCAAACAAAAATAATAAGATTTAGGTATTTGAGAGTAAACAAATCACTCTAACTTTAAAACATATTTGATAAAACTCTGAAGTACACAGTGAACTGACAAAGGACTAACATCGACAGGCAAAGAAACGACATTACTTTAAGATATAAAAATGCGTTCGGAACCCTTCTTTTAAAAAAGCATCCCTTAGGACAAAAAAGAGTAAACCATTTTAACCTCAATTAATATTTAAATAAGTTATGCTCATTAATATTTGAAATAAATTATTTAAATGTCAGTAAATTGGTAAATTTACAAGGAAATTTGAAAAAAATTTAGGAATATTAAAAACATTATGCATGCATTTTTTTTATCCTGTTTAAGGTATGTGACTCCATCCGGAGTACTTTTTTTTAAATATGTAAATTTTGAACTAAATAAACACTTTATGATTTGAAATGGGGCACAAAACTGGGAATTCCAGTTGTGACGGATCTATACGAGTTCTTATAGTAACCCTCTAAGGAAATCCTTGGGGTTATCAATATTTATCAATCTTCTCCTAAGAAGAAGGCGTTATATACAAATTAAGTTTGGTATGTATAGTTCTAGTTCGCGAGTTAAAGACGTTACTACGTTTAAAAGCGAAGAAGGATAAATAGTAGAAAGTTAGAAGGTTAGTGAACTAAATGTGACCGCATAAGGTTAGAAATGCCTTGTGGGAGATTAAAGATAAGAAGTCGATATTAATAAAGAAATTGAAAGATTAATTTGTAATTGATTAAAAGAATGCCTACAGTTTAGGTATTATCATCTTTATAGTACATATGGAATTTAAAGTGTTACAGGGTTAAGTGGCCAATAATTTCATATCTACAGAGAAAAGTAATTTTGAGGTTGAAGCACTTTTATTATAAAATGTTTCATTTGAGGTATTCTACAAAACGTGACTCTCGTTTCCTCTCTCTGTTGACCGATTGGGGCGTCCTAATTATTGTGTTAAGCTGAATTGCGTTTGAGTCCATTAAAGTGCTAAAAAATAATTGAGATTATCATGTCGAAAAATTCTTCACTTCTTTGCACACCTTTACCCTTGTCACTGGGTAGACGGGAAGGGGTTTATTATAAAGAACAAATTCCTCAAAATTAAAAAACAATTTGGATATATTGAGAATTTTGAGTGAATTTTAGGGAAAAATTGCAGATACGTAAAGCTTGTATTAAAAATTCCAATTAAAATACTAGAGTAATATTTATACAGTACATAAATATTATCATCCTCTGTGCTTAGAGTTATGAGGTTTGTAATACTCTTGAAAGTTTTTGAAATCTGTAATTTTTTTGCAAGAACTCAATTTTTTACAAAAAAACTAATATGACTTTCTCAGAAAAAGTACAATAAAAAACATAAATATATACACAAAAATTAGATTCTAGTACATACAGGAGATAGAACTAAATAAAATATTTTCTTAAAATTTCATTTCAATACCTTAAAAGAAATCCAGTTATGAACTTTACCGTGCAGCAAAAAATTGAAAAACATAGTTCCAAAAAATGCACTTGAAGATTTCAATACTGTATAATTATTTTTTACTAAATGTATATTTTTTAAACTCCCCATATTTATAGGTTAAGATCTCTTTAGCTTCATGTTTAACTAATTCAGACTTTTTTTAACCTTTTACTCTTTCCTGGCGAATTTTATAGACTATAATACATGGCGTTTTCAAAAAAGTTTTGTTGAAAAATTGCAGTAACACAGAATTCTAAAAAATGCATTCAAATAATATTTATACATTTTTATTTTATACAATTTTTCCCTTTATATGTGTTAGGAAATAAAAGATTTTCAATAATTTTGAAATTTTTTAAATATGCCAAATTTTATGCAAAATCTTGATTTTTTTAAAAGTTAATGATTTTTTTTCATAAAAAAAGCAATAATGTACATAAATACATACGCAAAGATGAGGTTCGGATTCACATCACATATATAAATAGTAAAACGTGTTTTGAACATTTTAATTCAATATCTTAAAAATATTCCGATTTTGTAAACTCCTTTTCCAGTTTACTAATTATGCTATAACTTTGCCTCTAAATATGGTAGGAGCAACAATAGAGTGTTTTTGGAATTTTAAGTGTAAGAGATATAAAATAAAATTAAAAATAAAAAAATTTCACCAAAACGGTGAATTTTAGTTAGTTACATACTTTAAAATTTTAGTTTTTTAAATAAATATTATGTGTATTTACCTAGAGTATGAGGTAAACCCTTTGGATTATTTAAATGAATAAAAGTTTCAGAGCAAATCGAAATACCAATGCAAGAAATGTGTCGTATTTTACAACAAAGTTATACACATACTAAACCATAATTAAGAATTATTCTTATTATAATCATTACTTTAGTTCAAGCCGTAGAAGGCATTGTGAGAAAAGAATGCTACCAAGTTTTAAAGATATTTATTGGTAATATTTTGAAGAATCGCTTTTGAAATTTTTAAAATATACGAAAAAAATGCATTATTTTTCGTACTATTTTTCAATATATATATTTTTTATATTTACACAATTACTAACCTAAAAATCCCCAGTTTTATAGTGTATACCTTTTGTGTGCTGATTTCTAGTTTTTTTTTCTTTTTATCTAATCTATTTTTTGTGGCAACTTTTGCCACTGACATAGAATGCCATTAAACTCTGTTACTGATAATCTCAACAAGTTCTGCAAAATTGTTCAATGTTAATACACCAGTCATTACACCGAAATGTTTCAGTATATCTTACAATCCCCTAAATACCAAATTTTAGTCATATTCATGGATAACCCACACACAAAGTCTTGCACAATACTAATTTTTTCTTAAAACGCACAGGACAACATACGTAGTAATAACGAAATTATAATACTTGAAACTCCTAAGTAAAAAAGAATTTATTTCATTGTTTTCTGAAACACCTCTAGGTTTTAAGGGCTTAATTAACTTTTTGATTCATTCACAGGTGGCATATTTAAATCTTAACTGATTTTTTTATTCTCGGAAACTGAAATTTTAATACGGTAATATTTCCTTCGTACTGACGTTTACGGGGATAATTTTTTTGTTATTTTCCAAAGTAATGCAAAAAAAAAAAATAATAATAATGTGAGCTATTAGTTCACCGATATTCTAGCAAATAAAACTTATATTTTTTGTTTTGCAACTAAAAAAATACACGATTTTTTTCATCATTTAAAATAGACGACTGTACAAAAAATGCTATATTTACTTTTCAAATATTGTCAAAGTGCATAATAATATTTAATATTAAATTTAAAGTTTTTTCAAAATATATTTAAAAAATATAAAACTTAAATCCTGTTTGAGACGAATTAAAGGGCATTCATACGTGTACTTTAATATCCATTTTCAGTTTTTCACGCTTTACTAAAAAATCATTTATAATCTTGAATTCTAAGCAATTTAAAATCGAGAGAAGAACAGATTTATAAAGCTGAATAAATGTTTTATTCTATAAAAGTAAAAACTGAAAGGGTTATTTTTTTGCAAAAATTGACCATTTCAACGTATTCGTCAACTTACGAGTACCCGGCCTCACCGAGAGATTGCGGTAGTTGTTTGAAAAATATCACTCTGTTAGAGAAAGTGCGCAATTTATCAAGCATATGTTTCAAGTCTGAAGACGTCACGTTCTGTTGTATTTTTTGCAGCCATTAATAGTGAACGTTTTCAGTGATTTTAGGGAAATGGACAAAATTGGTCATCGTTATGTGATACAATACTTTTTTATTGAAGTGAAAACTTCTTCAGCGATGTTGGGCACTTTTTGGTGGGGGGAAATTTTATGGGTTCGCGTCACCGACATGCTCTGACTGGCGCAAGCACAGTGCACTGTTGTTCACTTTAGACTCTTTTTGCGTGGGTGAAATCTCGTGCGTTCGCATCACCGAAATGCTTATCGCAGTACATCTGTAGCTATACAGCTGACGTATAGTGCTGTGTATATCTTAAAAGTGAAATTGAATGAATTTAGTCAAAAGTTCAATGTGTATATACTGTGCATTGCTCGTTGCGATTCCGAGAATGGGCAATGCGTATTAATGATTGCCATTTATATTTCACCTGGAAAATCTTTGAGACATACACAACATTTTTTATTCGAAAATTTGATGATTTATGCAAAAGAAGGTTCTGAAATACTCGAAAAATATTTGGTGAAAAATATAATAATGTACCGATGATTTTAAGTGGATACTTCAATATTAACTTTGCAGATGATAAAAATCTACCACTAATTGAATTTCTAAATAAAACACTTAATTTAAATATGTCCAATAATCGAAAACTAAGTACTACAAAACACAAAACGATGATCGATGCGGTTTTTACGCGATACTTAGATAAATTTGAATCAAACATTTTCCTTTCTTACTTTAGTTACCATAAGCCTATTGTATATTTTTTTTGAACAAAATGAAATAATTTAAAGTACAAAAAGTCCAAGTACTGTTGAAATTAATGATGACAATGATGCAAACAATTAAAAAAATGTTAAAAATCAAGTGCATTGAAATTTAAGCAAATACAAATACTATCCATAAATAATATGATTGTATATTAATGGTTATTTCAATTGAATTGTATTTATATTTCCCATGACCTTGTACATCCCGTAATATATTTGAATAATAAAAACTTTATAAACATGCATATAATTGTTGCTCGGAGTGTCAATAGATGTGAAAAACAGATTGAAGTTGATAATTTTATTTCAAACATTATGAAATTTCAATTTTTAATACTAAAAGTTCAAAGTTTTCACTTGTATCGGCAGTCTCTATAACTGCCAATTTTTTTTGAAAGGCTTCAGCTCAACGAATATAAAAGCTGAACTGGATTCTACTCTGGGTGTGTGAGTCTGCTCCCTCGTTTACAACAGTAAAGTTTTAAGTAGCATAGTTGTAGTGAGGTCATACGAACAGCGAAGACGAGTATCGGAGTTGTCGACCAAATGAGGTGACGACTCCAGAAATGGTTAGGAAAATCCACAAAAGTTTACTGGAAGATCGTCGACATAGTAGGCATTTCAAAAAGTGTAGTACGAGGGCATTTCGAAAAGTAAAGATACACCATACGCCAGAGGAAAAGAAAAATTTTGGCGAGCAAGTTGGCAACGCAGGTGTTAACCTTGAACCGTTAGCTTTCTCCTCGCGGTCGTTCGGCATTTCAACGTTGATTCTGGTTGGAGTAGGTCGTGTTTAAAATGGCTGCGCCGATTCAGAATCCCGCCAAATGCGAAGTGCGCTCCGTCATAGTTTTCTTCATTCAAAAGGTCAGCGACCAGCGGATATTCATAAAGAAATTGTTCCTATTAATGGGAACATTACGAATCGACAAAATGTAACGAAAGGGTGTCGTCATTTCTCTGAAGGTAGGACCGACGTTCATGACGAACAAAGAACAGTTCGGCCATCTGTGATCTCTGATGCCCTTCTTCAGAGAACGGAGGAAGCAATTCGTGCGAGTAGACGTCTCAGATTGAAAGAATTGCATCAGATCATACCGGAAGTGTCAATGACAACTCTTTATGAAGTTGTGACTGTCAAATTAGAATACAGGAAATTGTGTTCACGCTGGGCTCCAAAAATGTTAACGGAAGAACACAAAAAGAAAAGGATGGGCTTTGCACTCGACTTCCTCGCACGCTATGCAGAAGCAGGTGATGAGTTCCTTGATCACATTGTGACAGGTGACGAGACGTGGGTTTATCACCATACAACTTAATCCAAGCAACGATCAATGCAATGGCGACATTCGAATTCACCAAAAGCCAATAAATGCAAAACTTCGATTTCAGCGAAAAAAATCATGGCTTCTGATTTTTGGCACAGACTTCTGATTTTTGGAATTTATGCCTCCCGGAACGAAAATTAATGCTGCTGCATATTGCCAGACTTTGAAACGTCTTCGAAGGGCAATTCAAAATAAACGCAGGAGAATGCTGACAAATGGAGTCCACTTGCTTCATGACAACGCTCGGCCTCACACAGCACTCGTAACCAAAGCACCACTCAAACAATTCAAATGGGAAGTATTGCACCATCCGCCATACAGCCTGGACCTTGCCTCCCAGCGACTTCCATTTATTCCGTTACCTGAAGTCACATCTTGGTGGAAAATCATTCCACGATGATGATGAGATCAAAGATGAAGTTGAAATTAGGTTCCGACAACAGGCGGCAACCTTCTATGACTGTGGGATACAAAAGCTTGTGCATCGACTTAACAAATATTTGGATAATGGAGGTGATTATGTCGAAAAATAATAAATAATCCAGTTAATGAGATGTAACTGACATTTTCTAAATAAATGTTTTTAAGGGATGCGAGACATTGTATATTTACTTTTCGAAATGCCCTCGTACATTGGATACTATCTGAAAATTTAGTTAAGAGAAAATTGTGTGCAATATGTGTGCCGCGTTTGGTCAAACTCGAGCAAAAGCAGTGCCGTGAAGATGTTTCAATTGAGTGTTTAGCAGTGATTTAAAACAACACATTAGGATTTTTGCGCCATTTCATAAACATGTATGAAACTTGGGTCCATTACTTCATACCTTATGCAAAAGAACAATCAAAACAAAAGACTGAAGAAGGAGAATCGGCTCCATAGAACACGGAGGCAAATCCATCTTCTGGTAAGGTCATGGGGTCATATTTTTTTTGATGCACATGGGATAATTTTCATTTACTTTGTTAGAAAGGGAAAAACTATCAAGGGCGTGTATTGCGCGAAATTAAGGTAGTCGGTACCCCTATACCGCCAATGTTAAATTGAGCATTTTTATGTACCTTTTTCTCAGAAACCAATAAATGTACAGACTTAAAATTTTATCTGTATATTAATTAGACTTTTTTATTTATACTGAAGTAAGCTTTTTCAAAAATATTGTTTAGTTTTTTCAAAAACATTTAACGTAAAAGTATCACTATGAATTTTTTTGAAAATTCTCATTTTTTCCCCACATTAACTGATTTTTACAAAAATATTATGGGGTTAATAATAAAAGCTCACTTCAGTATATATAGCTACATAACAGCTATATTCAGTGAAGATTCCAAGTGCTTCTGTTGAATAAGTTCTGAGAAAAAGGAACACGCATTTTTGAAAACACTGTTTTGAGATAATTGCAGTTTTATTATAAAATGCCACTTCATCAAAAATATTATGAATTACAATCTGTATTTGCACTATTTTTTTTTAAATATTACCTTATTCTCACTGACTTTTAAGACATTTTACTTATTTATTTTGCTTAGATTTCTCAGAAAATACATATGTAACATTTTTCACCTTTAATCTATCGAGATAGTTTATATCATTTGCATCATTTTTCTCAAATTTTGCATCACATTTTGAAGAATGTTCTGTTCTGATACATTACTGCCATCCAAGTTGAATATAAAGCATCATAAATATCATGTAAAAACGCGTCGATACATGAAAATATGGCTTTGGTAATACATAATTGTACGACATTTCGAAAAGTTTCATTAGTGTTTTATAAATTCACATGTAAACGCAATTTCTTAATGTATCAGAATTAAAAAGTGTCTTTAAATATTACATAAATATTATCCAAAACAACAAGAAAACTGTTTTTATGTCTTTAAAAATGAAATATATGTATTTTTTTGTATATAACAAGCTTCATACAACGCATTTTGAGATATATTTATGTACCTTTTACTAAGAAACTATTGAACACTAAAGCTTAAAAATTTGTGTGTGCATTAAATAAACATTTATCTTTATACAAAAGGGAAATTTCTTATAAAAAATTGATCAACCTATTTAAAAGTATAATTTTTGCAGAGTACAATAATGAATTTTATAAGTAAGGTTCCTTTTTGTGTTACGACATCTTCTTTTTAGCTAAATATCAAAGGAATATCTCAAAAATTTCTCTTGACTATACACAAGAATATATATGAAATATAAAGAAAAATGTCCAGTTCATGCGTACAGTAGATTTATAGATAAGAAAACACTGAATTTAGAAAATAATTTTTAGAAAACGGTAACTTTTGTATAAAATTTTACCTCATCAAAAAGATCCTGCACTGTATCCGGTTTAAAAGAGTGGACTTCAGAAAGAGAGGGAAGACTCCTGATAGACTCCTGAGAGTCTCGTGATAGACTCCCACGAGAGATTCCCGTAACTGAACCCTGCGGACGAAGAAAGAGACTCCGGGAAGACTCCTGATAGACTAGGGATAGACTCCCACGAGAGATTCCCGTAACTGAACCCTGCGGACGAAGAAGAGACTGACTCCGACGATAGACTCCTGATAGACTAGTGATAGACTCCCACGAGAGATTCCCGTAACTGAACCCTGCGGACGAAGGAAGAAACTCCGGACATTCTCCGAAGATAGATTCCGAGAGAGAAGCCTACTGACGAAGGAAGGAGCAAAGAGACTCCGGAAAGACGGCTGATAGAATACAACGAGAGATTCTTTAATAATTGGCTTAGCGTACACCTTCAATTTACTTCCACGACGTCACAATATGTAACAAATATATACAATGCAATGTATAAAATCTTCAAAAATCTCTCTATATAAAGAACATATTGTCAAAAAAAAAAAAAAACGTGATGCAACATAACAAAAAATTGCATTAACTCAGAATTTTAAAGTGCAAAAGAAAATTACTTAGTTATGCATTCAATCACATCAATTGTTTCCGTGAAGATCTTCTTGACCAAGAAGCAACCTTAAATATAAAAATAAAGGTCTAGTTTTGACTAAACTACCACAAACATCTCAGAACAAAAGAAAACATGTCAGAAAATCTCATACGTAAATAAAAATTCTATTAGCCTTCGTATTCCGTATTAGCAG
>BMAO01024750.1:0-24507 GCA_019973975.1 Trichonephila clavata
TAAATTTTCCCAATGGATTTAATGGGACATCCGCAATGGCTTACAACATCCTCGTGGATGGTCCGCCACAAACATGAAATCAGCAATTGCATTCGTTCAAACTGAAGAAGATCTCTCAAATGCACGATCTCCACCTCCACACAATGAATTCCCTCACAGTTAGCATTAGTGCCAATGAGGTCACTGACAGACTGGCCAAAGAGGGTAATGAGAATGAAATGTCTATTGGCACTTCACTCACTTATCATAGCTGTACTTTAATGAGAGATCTAAACTAATTTTAATATAGCGTATTCCACCTACGCACAAATTCCACACATGAACATCCCTGACTCTCCTCTGGAAATAAAAAGTGACCGTGGCTCCCAAAAAGCTCTGGTTATACTAACAAGAAACCACCTGAAATGCCTTTCATATGATAGTGACAGAAGAGTCTACTCCACTTGTAAGAAATGCTGCTACCATCCTGCTTCATCAGATCCTATTCTGAGATGCATCGGACTTTCTAAGGGGGGGCTTAACATCCGATCCCTTATTGTTGTAGATTCTTAGGTGGTCAATTGTCCTCTGGAGCCTATTTGTCGTGTCAGATCATTCGGGATAAAAATTAACAATATTTTCCTACCATTTGGGTTGTGGCCATGTTATCCTAGTGGTCAGGGTAACGGACTCGTGACTGGCGTGTTATGAGTTTGAGCCTAGTACCGCAGAAGACCTTAATGAAGGGGGTCTTATGCTCGCTAAATATGTAGAAGCTCAAACGGTATCCAGGTGGTATTTTGTGCAAGTTAGGAGAGTGGCATCCCAGTTCAGGTGCCCTCCTTCAAAATTACGAGCTCCATCACCAAAACTCTCCAGTAGATGATTATACAACGCGTTAACATTCCCTCACTCCCTCAATATTTCGACCAAACCAAAAATATATCTGTGATTCTTCATAGATCTTGACTTCATGGTAGTGTCATGGCAACTGAAAGATTCTGTAAACAGCAAATGAAATCATAATCACGTTTAAGCATTACGATGGATTGCTCAGATAAGCGAAACTTTTATTCATTATTTTCACTTTATTAGGCTAGAAAAATTATGGTTAGTTATTTTTGAGACACATCTTTTGTGATCAACTCTTAAGACTTTTTAACTATGATTTCAGAGAACCTACGAATTTTTTTTATGAATAAAGCTTTTTAAGAGGATATTGTGATCGGTATATTTTTGAAATTATTTTTTTTTACAAAGAACGGGATTATTATTTAAGCTGTTCTATTAAAGTGAACATATATTGATTGAAATGTTTGTTTGGCTTTATTAAGATTGCTGTTAAAAAGATCTTTTGAAAATACTATCATACAAATAAAAAAACAATGCACATATTTATGAAAGTAATTTTCTTTAAATACAAAAAAAAAATGGAGACTTATTTGTTGCATGTGAGCGTGTGTTATAATACTATTTGCAACTGAACACAATCTATAAAAGATATTAGACTTATGTTTCATTAAAATTATTTTCCCTCAGTTATACACTATCGATTCGAGTGGTTTCTCTTAAACAAAGTTTCAAGAAAATTTTTGTATAGATGTATGTAATATTTATTTTCCATGCGGTATACATTACATATAATTACACACAGTTTGACTGTTATTGTGAGTAATATGAATTCAAAGACATTGAAACAAGGCAATGTTTCGGTTGCAACAGATGACTTTAATATTAGGTCTACCAAAAAGTTCTGTCGTTCCGGTTACAATCAATTTCAGCAAGTATGCGCATATTCATTTGACTCATATTTAGCCCTCTTCTTTTATCACTGAATGTATATATACTGACCTAGCAAATGAACTAAAAATAGATGATTCATGTTAGTATTAAGTGAGATGTGATCATTTACCCATGGCTGTTGATAAAGTTCATTGCGCCATTGTATTTTGTACAAATTCCGACAAGAAAGAAATGCTACAGAAGCGTGTTGAAATTTATTGAAAGTGTTTGTTGAAGGTTCAGTTTCTAATAGAACATGCGGAAGATGGTTCGAAAAATTTCAAATATGTGATTTCAACCTTTCTGGTATGTCACGCTCTGGGTGACCATCTTTGATCGACGACGGTGCTGTCAAGATGAAGTTAGAGAAAAATCCTTTTTTGACAACATCGGAGATTGCGAATAAACTTGATTCAGCTCAACAAACCATTTCGGATCATATTCGGAAACTAGGATTTCTGTGGAAGTATTCGAGATGGATGCCACATAAGTGAGAAGAATTTGAATGATCGAATCATCATATGCACATATCTGCTTGCACGCAACAAAATCGAACCCTTCTTGGACAGGATTATAACTGAGGATGAAATATGGATTGTGTATGAAAACATCATAAGTAAAAGGGCATATTGTGAACCCTGAAAACCTGCTCCTTCACCTTGAAACTGAAGTTCAACCTGGACAAGAGAATGTTGTGTATATGGTGGGACATTCGAGGACCAATACATTCTGAGCTGTTGAAACCAAACGAAATTCAAAATTCGGAGAAGCAATGTCAGCAGTTGGATAAATTAAAAACAGCACGCTAAGAAAAGAACCAGCGATTTTCAATAGGAAGGACATCATACTGCTTCATGACAATGCCAGGTCACATGCTGGTTTGGAGACTCCTCAGAAAGTCACAGAGCTATATATATATATATATATATATATATATATACATATATAGGCTGGGAAATTCTGTCGAATCCACTACACTCCCCGGGCCTAGCTCCTTCCGATTATCACTTGTTTCTGTCCTAACAAAATGTTTTGCATGGCAAAAAATTCAAGACTGAAGAAGATATCAGACACGCACTGGTTCAATATTTGGCCTCTAGAGATAAGAAATTTATTTAAAAATGGGATATACAAATTGCCCTCACGCTGGCTAGAAGTAATAAATAAATATGGCAATTATATTATTTAATAAAGTTTATTCAAGGTATGAAAAATTTATTCTTTTGTTTTATTCTAAAAACGGACAGAATTTTCCGGTAGACCTAATAAAATTTGAATAAATTTTTATTATTTTCATGAATACATTTCAGTCCTTTAATTCATTTTATTCGTACCCAAATGGGTTAGAGAAATTTATTGTGCATTGGTTCACTTTGTGCAATTTGAATTTTCAAACTAACATGGTTTGAAGTTATATTATAAAAATACTTTACTGAAAGCTTTTCTCATGTAGCTAAAGACATTTTAAAATTATTTGTCCAATTATTATTCCAGAAACACTGTTTGATTTTGAAATTAATACTACAAAAATAAATTCTTTTGTCGTTATGGTAAATCCTATGTACATATCATGAATATTAGAATAAGTCTCACTGGCATTGAGAAATTGCAGCATTACATCAGTTTTTGAATAAATATGTTATTCGAAACAGTTTGACGCACTCTACTTAATCTTGTTTAGAAATCAAATAAAAACATTAAATCATAAAACTCGAATTGTCAAATGGGATTTCTTTTCAAAAGTATTTCATTTTTCATACATAAAGCTTAAAAATAAATTCATTCATATTTCTTTAGCATTAATTTTGATTCTAAAAGCTATACATTAAATCTTAAGAAATGTCACTTTAATTTGTTTCAAAACAATTAATTTATTCTTTATCTTTATCAAAATAAGTCAGAATTTCTCTAATTTAATGTAAAATATCTTTTTAAGAAAAACAATAGTTTTCAATTATTCTCAAATTTAAGTAAATTCAGTCAGATATAATGTGCTTCTCAGGGGCTTTTCATTTTATGATTCTTATATTACAGTTGCTTAAAATATAACATTGACAAAATTAAAGTAGTTATTTACTAAAATATGCAATTTAAATGGAATAAACATAAGGCAAAACAAGTTAATTTCTTGGAATTTAAGATATATATGTCTCAAAGTCTTGATTATGTCACTTTTGAAATCTGAATAACATTGGCAATTAAAAAAAAACAACTAACGGATTTCAATATGAACTTATCTGACGAATTCCCCTTAATCTAAAACGTTTTTTTAAAAAACATAAATGGTGTGACATTCTCTATTTCATAGTTATAATATGTTATTATTACACACACACACAGAATGTTTTACTAGTATAAATATAATTTTATAGCTTCTATTATTGATAATTTATTTTATTTTTGATATTTCATGTAATTGACTCTCATTTGTTTATTACATGAAATATAATAAACAAATATCATATAATAAACATGATATATATGATATCATATATCATATATAAATTATGAAATATCAAATAATAAACAAATTTATTATTTGTTAAATAATAAATAGGTTATATTATTGAATCTGAATAGGATTTGTTTGTTTTCTTTATTTTGAGCAGTGATGTAAGCAGTTTCGTAGGCTGTTCAGGAACAGGAGTTTTTAAAAAATTTTTTTTTATAAAAATTAGTAGTCGTTTCAGAAGATTATGATCTTTCGGATTTCTTTAACAAAAGGGGTATGCCCCCATTACTGTTTTATTTACGTATATCGAAGAGTATGCAAAAAACATTACAAGTTGCAAATTGACTTAGATGGGTAATACTCTGAACAACACCCTCGATATCACCCATGCATCTATAGATAGTAGTCAAAAAAAAGTTTTGGTAACGTCACCACCCAAATCTGCATGAATAACTTAACATATTTTTAACAATTAAATGTAAATTTAATAATAGTACAGTAGATAATATTATGTACCATTTTTATCAAGTGATATGTGTATTAAACTATAAATTATAGAGAAAATTTTATTCAAAGTACGAAATGTATTTGCTTTAGTACAGTTGTATAATAATAAATAAAACTTATTAATTATTTACTTCACAATCTGGCAACAACAACATAGCGAATGTTGTATATCGGTAAAGTGAATGTAATGCAAGATAATTGGATATAACATGTAAATATTAAGAAACAAATGTATAATACAATACTATCAAAACCATTAGTAAAGATTGTAGCATTAAACTTCAAAAAGTAAAGTAATTATGAAAAGAATATGTAGAACATGATAGGGCAGGAGCATGCATGTATTGCAAACAAGGTTTTTCTTTGAGAAAAGTTAAGGAAAGATTGAAAACGAAGCCTTTTAATACAATTCTTTTTAATATATTCCGAGATGTATATGTTTTCAGATTTTATTATTGATGCATATTGTTTTTGTTTTATTGCACATTATTGTTACATTAGAGACATTCGGGCCGTTACACACAATTCAACCTCACATGCTCCTCTTCATAACCGAAACACCCAAATAGTGATTTTCTCTGAGCTAGTTTTAAGGATCACCGTTGTAGTACAAACATTTTTCTCAGAAGAGCTGTGGTTTAACTATGAAAACACCTAAGAAACCTTTATAAAGCTAATTATTTTATGTTTTTTTTCAATGGATAAAGATGATTTAAATTTACTCAATACCCAAATAATAAGTTTTGTTTTAAATTTGATGTGATTTTTGTATTTTTCACACTTATTGAAGATTTTTGAAAATTAAAATACAAGACTTCATAACAGAGCCCAGTGAGTGAGTGAATATTAACGTCATTCTGTTCAGCTACACGAGGGCTTTTGGCGACGGACCTCGTAGTTTTGAACCATGGTCAAGTGACGAGGACGACACCAGAGCTGGCACCCCTCTCCTAACTACATCAACGGGATGACGTTTGAGCTCTCGACAGATTTAACGTGCATCGCTCCAGTACACGGCGGGTCATTAGTGGTACTGGGCTCGAACTCGTGACATGCCTGCCATGAATCGATACCTTGACCATTTGGCTACCGCGGCCACCATAACAGAGCCAAAAAGCCACTGTATGAGAAGAACCCAGAACGTTTATTTTTGCAATACTGACAAATGTTAGAATAAAATGTTGGAAAAATGACGGAATCTACAGATCAGTTTCTGTTAAATTGCTCAGATTTTTATGTGATTCGATTACAATTGAGATTAAACGGTTTCACTATGAAACGCAAATATTTATATGCTCGCAAATTATAAAATCAATATAGGATGCTCCTGAACAAACAATACAACATATAATTGGTATATGACCTATAGTTGAATCGCAAATTGATGGTTATTCGAACACTTTAGTAATGTGATTCTTCTAAAGGTTTTGCGAAGTTAAAAATTCCTTTTGAACCACTCATTTTCTGCTCAATAAACCAAAAGTATGTGTGTTTAGCACCTTATTAATTCTTATTATTCTTGATTTATTATTTCGCTAATAAGCATAAATTAGCAATTGTCTTTAGAATTTTACCTTACGGTGATAAAAACAAATGTTTCGTTGAGAAAACAGCTCAATCCCAAAATGTATTCGTATAGCATGACCATTGGCAGCTTCAAAAAATTCATGACCTTTGGTGGATTCACTTTATTTAACACAGGTTTTCATCAGTGGTCTTTAATAATATTTTCCCGTTTTTTTATCGTAACTGGAAAAAGCGACATCTGAAAATTAAGTTAAAATCAATTTGATTTTGTTTTGAAAGATATATGTATATTAGAAGCATGATTAGATACTTTTATTTTAAAATGCCTTAAGACATTTCGTAGGGCAACTTAAACATTGTGTGATATTTTCTAATAAAACTTTAATTCAGAAGCAAGATTAAATCAATTCTGAATGTCTTCAAAACTTTTATATTTTCCTTCTTAGTTTATCTTATAATTTTTTTATATTTTTGTTGCTTAATTTGAATATTGGAATCTTCATTGGGGTAAACCAATTGAGAAACATCTAGTATAAATATTTACTTACTTAAAAATAGATGATTCATTATTTATTAAATATTTTTAAGAATTTCTAGGGATTTCATACTAGTCTGATTAAAAAATAAGCATTGCCTTTCGTAATCTAACATTAACTTTCAAACATGTTTGAGTTTTTGTCTACATTTTCCCAGAAATAAACTGAATTGATTAAAATATTATTTTCTTTTCCTAAATAAGTATACCCTTTAATGATATTTTTAAATATCTATATCTGAATAATACACAGGAACTTTATTTATTATTTTAAACTATTCTCAAAATATTAAATTCGCTTTCTACCAGTTGTTTTAATTTTATAATATGCTGAGTACCTTAAGTTAGTAAATTTTAAAATAATACGTTTCTACGATGAATTATTCGAAAAAAAATCACAATTCAACCACAAAAAAAAACAAAAGAATAATTAAAAAACCTTTAAGAAAATAAGACAAAATTTGTAAATCAAATGGCAAACCCATGACCGACATTCTTATTAGAAAAATTAAAAGTGAAAAGTACTAGAGACGTGCGGTAGTGAACTCCAATAGTACCCAAACCGTGATACCATATGCAAGACTAGTGGGGGAATGCAAAAGGCAACCGTTCCACACCTCTCACCACTGTGTCTCCAAACTCGAATCTGACAATCATGATGTTGCAAGCAGAAGTGGGATTCGTTAATATATACCCAATGTCGTTCCATTCCATTGTCCATGTTGCCGTTCATCGCACCATTGCTGGTGAAAATGCCTGTGTTTTCCAGTCAAGGGTAAACGAAGCAATGTACGCCTTGAGGACATTCCACTTTGCAGCAGACGGGGTCGAATGATACGAGCGGGCAACGAATGATGCGTAACAGACTGGGGCTTTTGTGCTATGATCCATGATGTGGCTGCGCGATCCATCAATTCCATGCGATCAATCCGTCTGTCAGCATGTGCAGAAATGCAACGAAGGGGGTGCAGTCGGCACTGTTGTTTCATTTTTTCCTTCTGCATCTAGTAATGACATCCGCATCACAATTGCTTAGTGTTACACACACTGACCTATTTCTGTGAAGGATAATCCGAAATCCGTATATGCTACTATTCTTCCTTGCTCAAGTTCAGAAAATTTATCAAAAGACACTCGATGTCTTCCTCGGGGTATAGGTATTCAACTTATGCAAGAAAAAAAAATGCCATATTTTGAATTGTCAATCTGCTCTGTTCTTCCCTTATATAACGCTTGCTGGTAGCTTTACGCTCACTTGTGACGTGCGTCTGTGCTATAATGCTATTGATTTGCATACTTCATCACCTCCAATTGTAATTTAATTCCATGTAAATTTCATAAAGTTTGCAGGCTTCCGCATTTTGTGTAGTCAGCAGTGTATATATATATATATAATGTCATTTGAATCGATGATTTTCCGGATAAAACGATTTAAAAATAAGCCTCATTTAAGAAAAAATTCCTCAAATCTGTCATTTATTTTATTTGTTCCAAAAAAAAAACGTCTTTATTTTTAAAAATTTAGATCTCAAGACAGAATAAAACATGAAAATATTTCAAAATAACCGCAACATCAAATTTTAAAGAAACACAAACCAAAATTTTAGAAACATGCTACATGGCACTCATTTTATCAACACTTTAGTTTTGGTTTTAAAATTTTGTATCTCTGGAACGCCTATGACGCCTGCACACGCAACCCCCCAAACTCATACACACATTCTCATTTTCACGCTTGATATACTCTCATATAGATACAACACTCATAATTTTTTTTCTTTTAATAATATAATTTTTCAAAAAAAATTGTCCCTTTAGTATAAGACAAAATAAACGTGATGAAGGTGTTTTCGTATTGTGACTTTAAAGTTTTAGCTAGAAAAAAGAAGAGGAAGGCAGAGAGAGAAGCATGAATGAAATCATTCATAAAGGTTTAACGTTTGGAAAGATGTTTAAACCCTAAGTTCATCTGCTTTTGTCAAAACATATTACTGAAAGAAACAAATTGTAAAAAATAAAATGAAAAATACCTAATTGTTGCAAAATGGAAATTTTTGGTAACACTTGAAGAGACTTGAGTACATATAAGTGATTGTAATAAAAGAAGGTAACTTTTTGTTGCTCAACTGACAGAAATAACAGTATGAAATGACCTTGTCAGTGTGCAGCAAACTTTGTAAGATGACTCCTGATAGTATCAGGAATTTGTTACAACTCTACTATACGCAAAATATTTTAGAATCAATATCTGAAGAAGAAATTCCACCCTTTTATATTATGAGAAGTACATTAATAAAGTAGAGTTGCACATGAACAAAGACTCTAGTCGCACGTCAGCCACGTTTTTAGTAAATAAAGAAGAAAAAGGAGTAATGTGCATCCCATTCCACGAAATGCGTATAAAATCATTTGACGCTTCTCCAATGGACTTAAGTGTTTCGGTTTACAGTAGAACGCCGTTTATCCGAACGTTTATTATCCGGATCGTCAAATATCCGGACCAAAGTCCGGATACGTTTTAGAACAGTGCAATGCTCAATAGTTGTTACGCATGCGGCTAAAAATGACGGGAACACACAAGGTGAGGGATATTAGGAGAATTTCAGTTGTGTGATTTGGTAAGCATCTGCGCGGAATATTAGGTCAGTTGTTTCCAAGTGAGAGGGTGTATACGTGCTCTTTTGCTGAGTTTTGTTGATGTAGAAGCCTGGATGGCATGAGATGCAGAAGATTGTGGATTTCAAATGCTAAATGATGACGAGATTGTGACTTCCGTGCGAAAAGAATCCTACCCTGTTGACGATGAAACTGATGTAGACGAGGACAACGACACCAGCAACGAAAGTAGCAAGGGTTTATTAAATTCTGACGCGTTTCTGTGTCTGAGACAGCTATGGAGTGGTACGAACAAAAAGCAGAGTGCTGTCCTTCTAAACTACTGCTGCTCAAGAGAATCAGAGATATTGCAGCGAAAACACGAAGGTGTACAACGGGGCAGCGAAAAATAAGTGATTAGTTTCCAAAATAAAGGTAAAATTGCGTCATTTTGTACCTATTTCACTTTTTCTTCAAGCACGTTTCCCGCATGTGATGATTTTCAATATTCGTATAGTGCCCGGTTTCATATACTGCATGGATTGCATTCAGCTTTCGGCAATCCGAACAGTGTCCGGTCCCTATTGATTCCGATAAACGACTTTTTACTGTATTTAAGTGAACCTCAGGAAAATGGCGTGCAAGAACATTGAACGGACTTCAGAAAAGTAAAATTGGTATGGCAGTAGCAAGAAAAAGCTTGCTTTCATGAAAAGTTAGAGCTAAAGCTATTGTCAAGAATGATAGCTATCAGATAGAAGCAAATCGCCCCCAAAAATACGGCATTTTTTATACAAATTAGTGATGAAACTCGTTTCCATAAACTGTGAATGACCTCTTGTATATTACGCCTCTGTGTACTATATGGATTTCTTCCAATTTCCTATTGTCCAGCGTCATTGACGATAGGTCCTATTTAAGCACTCTTGGCAATGCCATGGCGTCAGATAAGGCTCATTAGTAACAGTGAACGCTGCATATTGTACTGTGGCACACCGTTTAGGTCAATACTGCTGTAACAGCATGTAAGCAGACCCCAAATGAACCTTTTTTTGAAACTGATGTTCTTAGGCACCGAGCTGTAACCATTTTATCTTTATCGAATTCTGATAAAGTACCTGCGTTTCCCATTATAATGCTAAATATGTGAAATTTTTCGCTGATGCATCTTTGTTCTGTCATTTTAAATTTATTCAATTATAAAGTGGTAAGAAGAAAACAATACAATTCTAATGAGATTGAAACCACATAATGAAATATATATCTGTGTAAAAATATTTACCAGTAAACAATTTTAATGAATTCATTTTTGATAGGGAAAGAGATGAATTTACCAGAAAGTGTTGTAAGAAATCTTCATCCTTCTTTTTCTCATGTACATAAAACATCAAAGATATAGTGATGTAAATTACAATTTTGTGAATATTTAATGTTCAATGATTTCCAGCGGTTTTCAAAATTCTTCCTTAATCCTAGATTCAGTTTTAAACATGTTAAAGAGGATGTTGAAAATTTAATAATACATAGTGAAGGATTGTTTACATATCACACACAAAAAAAACTTAAAATTTTTGTTTTTCGTGTGAACTATTTAACTGAGTGCAAAATATATATTACTAACGTAGAGAACTTGCTTTATTTTGAAAGGATAGCTAATGAATAAACAAATGGAAAAAAATTAAGTACTGATCTATTTTTATGAAAATTTTTTTATCTTATATAATTTAAGGGAAATTGTTCAGCTAAGAGATCAGAAAAACACAGGGAATATTCTTTGTTTTAATACATTAATGAAATATAATTAAGCACAATTAATGCAATCACATATGTAAGGTTATGAATTAACCCTTTATGTGCTTCAACGGTAATTTAAAGTACAACTCGAATCATATTATAAAAATGTTCTTTTCATTTATTACTAATGGCAGGTTTCTGGATTAATTCTACGTAGTTCTTAATACATTCGACATGTAATAGTAGTTTATTAGAAGTTCTAAATGTGAATAGATGAAAAGCATTGTGAAGGGAAAATTTCTGACTACACAGGTGTGAAAAATTAACAGAAGTTGCATATTTTGTGGAACTTCATGTGAAGTTTTGAACGAAATGTTAAATCACTGCTTAGAAACAAAGATGAACATCTTTTATGAATGCGTAAGCGTATACTTGTGTGACCAAAATCCACATTTCGTTCACCAGCACAAATCTTTAAATGTCTTAGTGCTTTTTTTGCTGCAATTGGTTAAGTTAAAATGAAAAAAAAATAACAATGAGTAACTATTAATGTTTAGATGATGGATTGAGGTAGAGAGAGAGAGAGAATTGTGTTTATGCTAGAAGCAGGCTGGTCCCAAGTCCATATTTGTAGAGAATTCATTTTACTCGTAACGTTGTGTGTTATGTTCAGATTATGGAAACAATTTCAGGATACAGAGTCCATCCAGAAAAAAATCCTTGAAAATGCCATTCAACGGCAAAGTGACCAGATCGCTATTTGTCCATTATAGCGAGGTATAACTGTAATGCTACTACTCCTCAACTCTGTCGTGAGTTGTATGTGGCCACAGAAATCAAAGAATTAAGAATGAGTGTTACCAGAAGACTTCATCGGCTAGGGCTGTTTGTAAGAAGACTTGTTTGTGTCCGTCTCAGTTTTACAGACAGGAGAGCCCATTTAAAATGGTGCTGAAATTATAGAGATGTGAGATGGATCAATGGGTGACAGTCCTCTTCACTAATGAGTTCTGGTTCAGCCTAACCTGTGATTTTCACCGTACTTTCACATGGAGAGAGCCAGAGATCCACTACCTGCCCTGCAATGTCCGAGAACAATGAGGCAACGGACTTTTAAAGGTTTGAGCAGTAATAGCATTGAATGGCCATGAACACCTCCATATCTTTAAACGAGGCACAGTGACTATTGTACAGAATAGGGAGGAGGTCTTGGAGCTCTATGTTAGCCTTTCCATGGGAGCAATTAACAAGTGAGGAACGTGATGCTAAGTCGTGCTCATTTATTTGATGAGTTTCTGGAAAGTAAGGGTATTCGTCGGATGGATTGACCAGTCATATCTGGTGAACTCATCGAAGTAAAGCATGCCTGAGACCGTATTAGGAGGGCTTTTGAAACTCGCAACTCCTCCTACAAGAATCATCCAAGACCTCAAAATAGTGTTCTGGAACAAGGGGGAACTCATAAACTCCCTTATTTACAGTATAAAGTCATAGAGCAAGGCTTGCATATTTGTAAGAGTGGATCACTTTCCATATTGCAGATTTTTTTGTTCTACTATTCATTTATTGCTCTTTTTTGCTTTTCGACTCCCATGAATGCCTCGCACGATTACGCGCCTGTATTATAAATTCTGACCTTTTATTGTTTTACATATTACCAACCCTATGTACAAACCAAATGACTTTAAAATCTGTCTAGTAGATTTAGAAATAAATGACTAAATCTGAAAATTCTTTTAATTTTGAATGTCAGTATATATGTGTCTCATTTCAGCTGCTATTTGGTTGTGTGATGTATGATATAAAGTTTCTGTCGTAACATATATCTCTTAACACTCTTAAAGACTATTTAAGATAAAACTAGAACTACCAGAAAATTGCAAATACCTTACATGATATAAAAAACTTAAAAATATAATACATTAATTAATAAATTCCATACTCATAATTCCATCACCAAATTATCTCTAAAAGTATTAGATTTGATTTTCTCAAATTATTGCAGAGTAGATAAGATTGTAGTGTTAAGTAAATTCAAAATAATAAAAGTGGCAAAAATAGTAAAGTTGCATGTTGGCGTTTTGTCAAGATTTATATTCAATTGAAGCCATTGTTTTAAATAAAATAAATTTTAATATTTTATAAAAGGAAATTTTAGGTAGATCAATTAAAAATATTTATTAAAGAAGGCAAATTTTAAGTTAAAGCAATTATTTGTGGAAATCCAACAATGATGCAAATCTATATCTAATACTAGTTAAAATAGCACTATAACAATATTCTTTATTATAAACCTTAAATTTTGAAACCAACATCCAAATTGCCTTTTTCTTAGCGTCTAACACATTTGCATTACAAAAAGTACTTCAGATAAGCTTAATTGTTTGTTTATTTTTTCATGTTAGCATTCTTATTGATCAATTTCTTTATTATATTCAAATAAATCCGAAGTAAAATGGAGAAATATCTCAAAATAACTCATATTTTGGAAGTCATTTAAACATTATCTTCAAATAATGCCATTCCATATCTCTTTTCCTCTTGTATTTCTTAGTAATCATTGATGATGATATTTCTGAGAACTACGAGACACAATGTTGACGTTAGAGGATTGAGTGACATAGCAGATGTGCTTGCACCGAAAGAGGATAGCTCCCAAGATGAGAACCACTTACTGTTATTAAATTTGCGGATAAGTCTACATTTCTTGGATTGTCGATGTGAAAAGAAATGTTTTTATCTAAAAAGATGAGGACAAAGTAGCTTATTTAGAAGAACCAAGCATAATTCTTTATTTTTCTGTCAAACAATGCATTTGATTCTTAATTCAGGCACCACAATTTCCATGTATTATCTATGCCAGAGTTTCTCGAACTGTAGAGTCCCTCCAGGGGGGCCCGCGAGAATATTGAAAAGTTCAAAACAAACGATTATTTTAGGAATTATTAATTTGTTTAAAGTAAACAAACAAAATACATTCTAACAAACTAAAATATAAAATACACATTTACATTGATATAATACAATTAAAAATGTATCAGTACTGCACAATGTATTTTATAATTAGTTTAACGATACTAAGTTAAGAACATGTTACCAGTGATCCCATGGGCGAGTCATATATAAAGTTATATGCAAAACATGTTACTTGCCTTGATAATTTGTACGGATTAGAATTAATACCTTAACTACCGATTAAAAGTTACCCGATTCACTACCTAATGCCACCATTTCACACGTAGGCACACGTATGTGATATATTACATGATGGGGGAATGAAAAGCCCTAAATAATTAAAACCTTCTCTGAAATAAGTAAATTATTCGCAAACACTGTCAATTTCCTGTAATTGTATTCCAAAGCCTTCGGAGTAATTTTATGGACAGCAGTTGCCAGAGAGAAAATCGTACTTCGTAAAGGCATTCAGTAGAACGTCGTTTATCCGAATCAATTGGGACTGGACACCGTACTAATGCGCGATTGTTCAGTTAACAGAAATGTGATCCATGCAGTATATATTACTGGACACTATACAAATATTGAAAATCATCACATGCGCGAAACGTGATTGAAGAAAAAGCCAAATAGGTGCAAAACGTCGCAATTTTATCTTGATTGTGGATTTTTCGCTATACCATTGTACACCTTCATTTTTTCACTGAAAGGTCTCTGATTCTCTTCAGCAGCAGTAGTTGAGTAGGACAGCACTCTAATTGTTGTTCGTACCACCCCATAGCTGTCTCTAACGCAAAAAACGCTTTGCCATTTGATGGACCCGTGGTACTTTCGTTGTTGCCCTCGTCTTCATCCGTTTCATCGTCGACAGGGTTGGATTATTTTTGCATGGAAGTCACTATCTCGTCATTATTTAACATTTGAAATCCACTGTCTTCTGCATCGCATGTTATCCAGTTTTCTACACCAACTAAACTCAACAAAATAGCACGTACACACCCCTCACTTGGAAACACTGACCTAATATTCCGCGCATATATGTTTACCAAATCACATAAGTGTAATTCCCCAAATATCCCTCACCTTGGGTTTTCCCGTCACTTTTGGCCTCACAGGAAACAAATGTTGAGCATTGCACTGTTGGAAAATGTATCCGGACTTTGGTTCGGATATTTGAAGCTTCGGATAATAAACATTCGGATAAACGACACGTTCTACTGTATATTATATATACTTCTGGGTGCAAATAATGCTTTAGCTCAGCGTGTCGTTTATATACGCCGGCGGTCCTTAAGTGGTTTAAGTCGTATTGTAGCGTTAGCGTCAAACTCTAGTACTATTGAATTAAAGATTTTGTTATTGTATGAAAGGGGAAGCATGATTAAAATTACGATTGAATATTGGGTCGCAAATATTGAAAATTCGAGAAGCACTGATGTATGCTCATACATAATATATCTGTTAAAATATTGAAACACTCTACGCATGTTTTTCATTGTTGTAACACTCTTATTGTGAGCAATTTGAGTTTTAGAGGCAAAGTTCGTTTCCCAGCGTGAATTCGAAAAATATTAAAGCAACCATAGAAGATATGACCAGGGCTATATATATATATATATAGAAAGATATGATTCAGATACTTACAGATGCATGTGGGAAATATGGTTTAAATTGTATTGGTTTTGAAAAGTTCAATATACTAATTAGATTTGTAGTACAGGAGAACTTCATTATTTTTGATAATAAACTTTACAAACAAATAAAGGGCTTGCCTCAGGGTGGCCCTGCAAGTAATAGTCTTGCTAACTTATATTTACACCATTATGAATCAGGTCGAAAAAATGATCCACCATGCCTTTTATTGAGTTATATAGATGATTTAATTGTTATTGGTCGAGACAGGGAATTTAAACCTAACATTGATTTTTATCCGGATTATTTAAAATTGATACAGACAAATTTTAACTCGAACAAAGTTGAATTCTTAGATTTAGATTTACATATCATTGACAACAAACTATATAGCAATATTTATGATAAAAGGGATGCATTTAACTTTTATGTTATAAAGATCCCAAACTTCAATAGTTGCATACACATATCAATATTTAGAAACATAATTGTAAATTTTTTGATGAGAAATAATAATTTAACTACACATAATATCGATAAGTTCAAAAACATTCAGAAATTTTTATTTAATTGCATACAGAGTGATTATCCCATCAACTTCTTGAAATAATACATAGATCAAAAACATTTCTTAAAAATCTTTTTAAACTCATAAAAATTGGCAATTTGCGACAGATTCCACGATAGGTTTTGCGAAATGCACAGATCCACCACACAACATTAGGTCCACAAAGTCAGCTTGTTAGTGGTCCAGCTGTGAAGAATATGTGCATTCCACACACAAGGTTACATTTTGATATACACACAGACCAAAGTTTACACGACTATACTTTAAAATTGTTAGTGACCAACCAAAATTTTTATGACCAATCAAAAAACTTTTTGAATGCAATCTGGCTTGCATCTAATATTACATATTTAAACTCGAAAGTAAGAATATTGATCTTTTGGGTTATAACGTTGGCATTAGTGGGAGTTATGATTGATGTAGGAGAAATGAAAAATTGTTGAGAAATTGGAATACCGTTCCTCGATTTCATTTATTAATAGGATGATTTGGGGTGAGTTTTTTTGATGATTTATGTAATCAGTTTTGTTGTTGTTAAGTATTTAATTTTTGAATATACTAAATTCTTAAATTCAATTTTCAAACTTTTGAGGTTTTTTCATTCTATACAACCATTTCAAGGATCGGTGCATATTCTTTGACTTTTTTAAGGTTATTTTATTATGCACTAAGTTCTTTTAGCATTTTAACATTTTTATGTTATATCTTTCATAATGCAATGGCGAATAGTTTAATTTTTTTTAGGTATTGAAAAGAGAAATATTTTTTTTAATTTTAAATTTTTAAATGAAAAGTTTTTTTAAATTTTAAATTTTTGAGAATTTGGATATTTCCAGATTAGTTTACCAATTTGCAATAGGGGGAAGTTTGGCGCCATCAAACTAGTTTAACCCCACTTATCGGTCCTAAGTCCGAGGTTGCACTTGGATATTTTATAAATTTTATCTTATACAATTTTAATTTCGCTTGAAAACGTTGATCTTCATTATTTTTATTCGCCATTGAAGTTTTGAAATGGGATGTCGTAGTCTAGGTTTAATATGATTTCGAATATTTGCTTAATTATATTTGTGTGATTTATTTTAAATATATATATATATATATAACAAACTGGTGTCTAAATCACCCTTGATGATAATTTTAGCAAAAATTAAGTTGTTGAAAATCATTAATAGCAATGACTCTACGATCAACCTTTCCAGAAATTTCATGTTCTATAAGTAACCTTCGTAACAAAGGGCAGAGGAATTCAGAAGATAGCTCAGTTGGTATCAGAATCCGCTTATGCGTTGACTGCATAAAGCTACTTTATCTGTCTGCGTTCCTGTTTGGGGAAATGTTCTAGAGAGCTCCTTCTGGTACGTTGTGAAGCTTGTTTATAAAGAGTTGATTTTGCACAGTTATATGTATATAAATAATCTGTTATAATATTTCTTTTGGTTTACACTTCGATTGGTCTTCGTGTAGTCATCGGTTCGTCCTTGTCCAGGAATGAATTTGTTATTATCCAAGAAGTTTCTCAAAAGCGGTAGGTTAATTTAATTTTAAAAAAGTGCAAAAAATAAAAGAAAAAGTAACAGAGTTACTTAAGGTATTCGACTAGGCTCGGAGACCAATTTTTCAAAAATTGATTTTCAGAATGAATTTATTGTTTTTAAGAACATAAATAGGCTTTAAAAGTCATAATTATTAAATAAATAACAAGCATCACCCTTTGTTTTTGAAAAAATAAAATATTATTTTTATGAAATTTTAGAAACATTTTTAAGGTTAAGAAGAACGCCATAAATAAAAATAATCTGCACATAATGCAATTTTAGTTTCATTGATATACTGCGTGATTCCTTTGAAGTGTCACAGACCGCAGAATAAAAAAAAATAAGAAATAAGTATTTTATTAGCATTTACATTTGATGTTAATGATTTTTCATCAAAATTACTGCATGTTCTAGGCTAAAAATGGCTTTAAAATGAGATAAAATGTAGGGGTCTTAAAACCTTCGATTTGTTACACTCTTAAGGGCCCATAACATATATGTTATAAATTTCATTGAATTTGATTGGATTATTTGGGAGATATCACGTTTTTCATAAACAAATTATCTCAAAATTTTCATTCTTTAAAAAACGCATTAAAAATATTTTTATAAGTTAGATAAAGTAAATGCTATAAAAACAACTTAAAAAACTCTCTACTTTTACGTATTAGTCCTTCTAACTCAATAAATATTTATTTTTTTTCCAATGGCTCAAACAACACCAAACATCAAAATCACTTTTTCAACCTTAAGACATGAGAAAACTGCACCATCAGAGACAGTGTGAAGGTTCTATCCGCACTCTTTTAACTAATAGTCCTTTGGGAATTTTCCGGTCAGTAAACATTATTTTATTATAAGTTTCCTCCTCGAAGAAGAAAACTACTTGGATATGTAAATTAGGACTAATATATATAGTCTAGGCTTTCAGGTTAGTGGGAGAGAGATAGGATAGATTGTTAGAGGAGCAGTTATTAATCAAATTGAATGTGAATCGCACATATTTAATATTTGATAATTGGATTATTTAAGGTGACGAAATGCCACTGGAGATTTAATCTGGATTAAATCGCGAAGACGTCAGAGCTATTGAATTAAGTTAGTGTATTAAACATTAAAGTCTTCCCATATCTCGTGTACCTCAATAATTGTCTTCAAATATATTAATTGGATGAATCCCTCATCCTTGGTCGTTTGAGTTTTGGTTAATATTATAAATAAATTTGATTGTTTTTGAAATATGGCTAGTCTTCCTTCCAAATTCTCCTACATCTTTAGGCGCTCAGGCAAGATCATTATAAAAGTAACATAATGAATATCGACTCCAAACATGTAAAGTTTTGTGTTGTAGTAAGATAAAACCTAATTTTCGAGGCATATAAATATTATAAGGAATAGTGTTGTATATAAATACAGTTATGTCTAACCACACTCTTTTATCAACAATTACTGGCACCGCAAATTCACTTATGCGTACGCTTATATGATTTACATGTATTTTGATTTTGTAGTTTTAGAAAAAAAAAAAATTTTTGTGTGGACCTTGCTGTACTAATTTAGACTTAGTTAAATAATTTTAGATTTCTGTTTGTTCTATGTTATGTGTGTTTGCACAATTATAGTATTACGTCTAATTAAAATATGAAAATGGAAAGATAAGCTTCTCTATTTATTATGACCTTCACTGACCAACGTAATTTACAAAATCGTTTGCTTTCCCGAATCATGAAGACACTCTATAAATGAGGAGAGATAAGATATAGGTATTATTTTTTTAACCCAGTATAAAAATTATATTTTTTATGGAAAATAATTTTGATTAATAAATTGATTGATTTTTTGTGACATATACAGTTATTTATTTTAGAGCACACATTTACAACTCTATTGATTTTAGTTTAATTTAGAAATAGCTTAATGTGTCCAATCTCATTGGATAAGACTGCATTGTAATTAAATTTTGCAATACAAAGCATTTACTTTGCCTTCAATTAATCCAGCTTGAAGAATGGCAAGGCACTGAATTTGTAAGAAAATCGAAGGCATTGTGTTGGAATAATTTGAATACAATTACTTAAAACCATTAACGTTCATTTAAGTAATTGATTGCTACTGAAAGGAAGTAATTGTTACACACTACAATTACTCTTTTCAATAAAAATTGTTTGTAATCGTAAATAGTTAGTATTCAAGATATACCATGATGTAAATGTTTTAATTTGAGTGGTTTTAAGAGAAGATTATACCCTCCCCCCCAAAAAAAACATTAAATCACACTGCTTATTTTTATAATATTAACGGTCAAATTAGATGTGATTAAAAGTTTGGATCACGGAGAAACACTTATTTCAAATATTAGCTTTATTTTTGTATCCGATTTTTTAAAATTTTATTGGAAGTCATCTCTATTTTTAATTTTGCTTTCAATAAGTTATTATAACTGTCTACACACTATAAGTACTAACTATAATTTACACACAAGATGTGATTGAGGAATGGGATATGGGAAACTACTTATTGTGTGTCAGAAAGTTTACTGACAAAATCAAAGAAAATGAATTCAGGTAGGAAAACAGTTTCTCATTTTTGAAAATAACTTAGTAAATACTTAAACGCGTAAGTTCACCAGCATTATGCAAAATTAAAACGTTCTATGTATAATTATAAATCAACGGTATATTTTCTTTTATATCTCCAGAAGAGACTGAAATCCTGGCAACAAGATCACTGGAATAGAATAGATAATTTTTTTTACTGTTTTCTCTTGCAAAAACGTCAGTACCTGAAGACAACCCTATTAATAGTCATATAATTTCTTTTGCCCATTGCTGATAGTTCTGAAACTTCACTCACTATCTCCTATCCACAGAACCATATGTGAAATGCTATATCTTTTAAACGATTCCTTTTATAATCCAAAAAAGAAATGAAAAATAAGGAAGCAGATTTTAAAGGAAAGTTCATTTTAACTGCCTCTGTGTGATTTACAGTTCTTCTTTGTATGCTGGAATATGCTACTTTAGTATATGAGTATCTCTGAAAGTTTGGACTAAATGTTTTGAACTCCACTGTAGTAATACATGTCAAGGAAAATTATACATGCATTTATTATATATGAAGTAGTACATGCAAAATTTCAAAGCAGGTGGGATGTATAAATATGGTAATAGAATTATATTATAAAATATTTGTGTCATAAGTTGAAAGTAAGAGAAATTGTATTGGACGATTTTAATATAAAAGAAACATACGCAGTCATTTTAAACCCCACATACCCTAAATAATTAAATAAAAAGGAATATATATTTAACTTACTCCTTTTGATTACATTATAAAAGAATATTAGAATATTCACATGTAGTGATAATACAAAATTTTTAAAAAACATCTTTAATTAAAGCTAATAAAATAAATTTTTACTTCCTAATACCGTCCAGTAGCTAAAATTGAAATTATTTCCCAACTTTGAAAGTAAAAAAAAAAAAAAAAACTGTACAACATTGCACTGCCTGTATTTAACACCATGTTTATGTAACAAGATATACAGACCTACGCTAAATAAAAGTATTTTTTTTCTGTTAAGCATAAATATCCACTGATTACTTCATATTTAAAGTATGGTAGAAGGAAGAATTTTGAAGTGTTGTGACGGGTTCTATCCGAGGGTCAACTAATCCTCTTGGGGAAACGTTTCATTAATTGTGATTTGATATCAAATAGAGATGACTTGATTTTATGCTAATGTAAATGCTCTTTGAAACCTGTCAATTAGTATGTTAAGTTAATCGTGGAACGTGAGTTATGAACGTGAATTGTTTTTACTGAATGCATTCAATTTATAATGACCATTCAGAGCAGTAGCGCTAATATAGAATCTTATTTGAACAACGCTGGTGCCGTATAGGAAGGAGTTGACAAATGATCTAATATCGGATTAAAATATAAGTTACTTTGATTAATCTTATGAATTTGATTACGAGCTTAGATTAAGACTGTTCCCAAGGAAATCGAATTAGTTGTTTAAATTTCTCATAAAGTGATAAATCCTAAATAAAAACAATTATTTTTAAAGCAATGTCCCCATCTTTCCTGAGTTATCTTACACAGTTGCGACAGAGTAAAATAGTTTCGCAGTCATTGCGCGTTCTGCGGAATGACTGCGAAATGAGATAGGAACTAATCAAATGATTTTTAAAAAAATAGATTTTACAAATAATGTTAAATGTTGCAGAGCACAAAGCATCTCCACTGACTGTTTTGCATTACGCACAAAAAATGAAAGTATTTATGGACAAAATAAGGGGAAAAAACAAGGATTTATATTTATTTAAAAATATATATATATAAACTTTAAAAAGTTATGATTTGATTCTTAAGCTGGAAAGTACGTACAACAGCTTCATAAACACGGCAGTATTTACAAATAGGTTGACGCTAAATACGCGACGATATGTAAAATTATTACCTCAAAAACGATTATGTGAAAATATAGTGAAAATAGTAACGTTTTAATTTTACTATTAGCAAAATCTCTCAGAGCTCATGAAATAAGAAAAATCAAATATACGGAGCTTGTTTAATGTGTGCATAGTGCTTATTAGGATTTCTTTAATTTTCAAAATTTTACAATAAATTAATTGATATAAATCTAGAATGGTTATCGAAGCAAAAATCAATTCTTATTATTTAATATCAAATGGAGCTCATTCTAAGAACAATACGTTTTCATTCATGTGCCTCAAATTAAAGCATTTTCACTTGAATGTGAACAGTTAACTTGTTCTTCTCAGAACAAGTTAAGTGCTAACATGTTATAAGGAATTATTATTCCTTCTTACCCCTTGCCCGGCTAGATGTGGGGGAGGAACTAATTGATAAAACGGCATGATTCACTACAATTGTTTAGTTGTCACAATATTCAACACAGACACAATAATAGACAAATTAAGATAAATTTGATCAACACTTAGAAGACTGAGGTGAGACAAGATAGCGTGGGGGATTATATACGATCATTCAAATATATTCCAACGATAACTTATACAAACTTGTTTTACCTCGGACGTGCGCTAACAATTTAACTCTCTAACTTCTACTTAAAATAGGAGCACAGTACTTGAACTCTTGAAATTTTTTATCCGTTAGACGAGGCCTTGGACACTAATAGATGACTTCAGCACTTCTTAGAGATTTCAACTTCACACGCCCTACACTGTTTACGTACCACTACCGGATTTCTCGCTTCTCATTAATTCACTTCACATCCGAATTATCCTCACTTCAGTAAACTCACTAACTCACTTCGATTCTCACTTCAAAACTCACGAATACAGAATATATATCTTAAACCTAACACATGGGTTGAAAGGTCCTGGGTCTAACACATAGATGGCGCTAGTTTTATTGCAGTCACCTTTTTTCAGTTAATACTAACTTTCAAAAGACAGCTGTTATATATATATATATATATATATATATATATATATATATATATATATATATATATAAAATTTCATGATATTCTATTCATTAGTTTGTGAGTTATTGTGCTAAGAGTGACGCTACTTTTGTTATTTTCAGAACGATGGATCAAAAAACAATTTCGTGTTTTAATTTTTACACTGCTTCTTGATGGGAAAAAAATACCGTTCAAGCGAAGCAATGGCTTGAAAAGTGTTATGGGGACTCCGCTCCATCAGAAACAACAATAAAACGTTAGTTTGCCGACTTCAAACGTGGTCGTAGAGACACTGATGATGCAGAACGCAGTGGACGTCCAAATAAGGCGGTAACACCAGAAAACATAAAAAAATCCACAAAATCGGTTTGAATTGATCGAAAAGTGAAGTTGCGTGAGTTAGCTGACATCGTAAAGATATCAAAAGAACGTGTTGGCTTTATATTGCATGAGCATTTGACTATGAGAAAGCTCTGTTCACAGTGGGTGCCGCGTTTGCTCACTGTTGACCAAAAACGAGAACGTGTTGATGATTCTGAGCAGTGTTTTGGCCATGTTTAAACGTAACAAAACTGGATTTTTTGCGTCGATATGTGACAATGGATGAAACATGGATTCATCACTTCACTCCGGAATCAAAACGATCGTCATCTGAGTAGACAGCAACTGGTGAACCTCGTCCAAAGCGCCCGAAAGCACAACAATCGGCTGGAAAGATTATGGCCTCGGTATTTTTGGGATGTGCGTGGGTATAATATTCATCTACTATCTTGAGAAAAGAAATACCATCAACAGTGAATATTATATAGCGTTATTGGAGCGTTTTGAAGGCCGAAATTGCAAAGAAACGACCGCATATGGCAAAGAAAAAAATTTTGTTTCATCAAGACAACGCACCGTGTCACAAGTTAATCAAAACAAATGGCAAAACTACATGAATTTAACTTCGAATTGCTCCCACATCCACCATATTCGCCAGATTTGGCTCCCAGCGACTACTGGCTGTTCGCAGACCTGAAAAAAATGCTCGCCGGTAAGAAATTTCGCACGAATGAAGAGGTTATCGCTGAAACTGAGGCCTTTTTGAGGCAAAAGAAAATCGTTCTAAAGAGTGGTATTGAATGTTAGAGCGGCGCTGGAATGATTGCGTTGCTCTTGATGGAGATTACGTTGATGAATAAAGCTTATTTTGAACAAAAAAAACTGTGTTTCTTTGTTAGGCTCGGGACTTTTCAGCCCATGTGT